>BQKN01057185.1:5545-15746 GCA_022839385.1 Asparagus kiusianus | reverse complement strand
ACAATTCTTTTTACTATTCTTCTTGTTACAAAATTTCCACCAAACAAAAGATGGCGACTCCGCTGGGGACTAGCTTCACTGATGAAGAAGTGGTGGTGCAATCTGATGCTCACCTCGTTGGAACGACCGTTGAGACCCTTGTAGTTGAATTTGATCAAGCCAAATATGAGGAAGCTCTTTCCTCTGGATCGTTGAGCCCCAAAATCAGGCGCAACACCCAGAAAGCCTCTACAGAGATCCAGCTCGCTGCAGAGAAGCCGAAGAAAGCCCTCTCCTTCGGCCAAAGCCTCAAACTTGCTCTGCAGGTTGAAGATCCTATACCCACGTCAGAATATGTAGTGGGTAGCAAAAGGCCTCTGGTGCAGGAAGATTTAACCACTGTCAACAATGACGCGGCTAAGATCCTGAAGCAAGCCAAGAAGAACGCAGCTCGAAGACGGAGGAGATCCATCCGACGAGCACATCTTCGAGAAAACCGATCCGCGGTTCAAGGCAAAGGTTGCGTTTCCACAACCTCGCCTAAAGATTGCGTTCCTCTGCCAGAACGCATGCTTCGCGGCAATGAGCCCAATTACGAGCCGCGAGTAATACAACTTAAACGCGACCCTCAGTGGTGCGTTGTACCTCCAAAACACAGTACTGATAAGAACGCACCTGATGAGTGCGTTCAGATAAAACGAGACCCCAAGAGGTCTGTTTCTAAACGCAGGTTCAAGCCTGATGTTCCCAAACCACAACGCCCTTGCGTTTCAACTCCAGGACGCAATGTGGTCCGAGAGGGACAACATGGGTTGAAGATTCATGTGCAGCAAGAACCAGCCTCGTCCAGTCAAGGACAGGGGGTTGCGTTCCCAATAGATAATTCTCAAATTTCTGATTTGCGAAAATTACTTTCTAGAGGGAAACCAACACAACAACCAGCTCACTCATGTCATTGTGAGAAGATCATTTCAACAGTCCTTTCCGAATGCCAATGTTGTATACCTGAGCCTCGCAAGTCTGTATTCGATAGGCTGTCCAACGTCGCAAGACCCACCAAAAGACGACGTCATCAAAAGAAGAGAGTTTCTGAAACCGAATACCCTCAGGTCACTATCAACATGACCGGCAGAGGGAAAGCCCGGCATCCTAGTCCTGACGAATCTGAAAGAAGCCATTCCCCGACCGTTCGAGAAATCTGCAACGAATTTGAAGGAGTGTATCGACATACCCAGACACGGACGGGAGCAATCTGCCCGGTCGACTACCAGAAGTTGGCCAAAGGAATTACTTCTGATGACGAACACTCGGCAATCGTCGAATCCCAATCCTCGAGTTCTGTTGGAATGCGAGAAGTCTCCGCTTACATGACTAACAACCCCGAAGATTTAGCTAAAACAGTTAATGAACACCATATTATGCTTCATGCACAGCAAGAGACGCTCCTCCAATTGAAGGACATGTTGGCCCAGCTCCTCGCCGAAAAAGGCCAAAAACCCGAACCTTCTCGGAAGACAACTTCGAAAGGAAAACAGAAAGTGCTGGAGCACGAGACTCACAATTTGGAGTCTTCTTCCGAAAATGAGAAAGAAACGGAGAGAGAATCGAATCTCCAATCAAACAAAGTAGATGAGCTAGAAGCCCGCCTTAACGCAATGGCCAACAGAAGCGAGCTTCGCGAAGGAGTGATACGGCCTTATCCTGCGGAGTGGGATACAGCTCCATATCCACCAAAGTTCAAGGCCCCAACCTTGCAACCATTTGACGGCACCGGATCACCGAATCAGCACATCTACTACTTTAAGTCCCATACTGGAGATGTGGTGGCCAACGATGCCATCTTGACTCGACTATTCATCGGTACCCTCAAGGGTGTAGCCTTCGAATGGTTTATGAAGTTGCCTGCCGGTTCTATTCAAAAATAGATAGACTTGGAAAGGCTTTTCTTAGCAAGATTCTTCGAAGATGACACGGAGGTCTCCGTTCCGACTCTTCTCGCCACCAAACAGAGAAAAGGAGAATCCATCAAAGCCTATGTGGAGAGGTTCCGCAGTATGGCATTGCGATGCCCATCAGGTATGACTCAGTCAACCCTAGTTGAAACTTGCAGGCACAATCTGCAGACTCAGCTCCTTGCCCAGATGGGGGTAGCAGAGTGTCGTTCCTGGAGACAACTGGTGTCGCAAGGGGAACAAGCCGAAGAGATTGTTGCTCGAATTAAAGCTGAAGAAGAGCCACAACCCAAGCCGCAACAACAACGCAATCAGAACAATGCCCAGCGGTCTAAAGGGAAAGAGACTCTCGCAGCTGATTACACACAAGTGCCACCACCCACTAAGCAAGGCAAGGCCCCAAATCAACAAAGGACGCCCAAGCAATACTCGTTCAAAGAAGAGCATGTGGACACCCTGTTCCAGTTACTTCGAAAGAACAACAAGCTGCAGTTGCCTGAAATCAGAAAGCCAGACGAAGCAGGGAAGGTAGATGACCCCAATTACTGTCGCTATCATAGGTTCTTGGGACATCCTACCAGAAAATGCTATGTGTTCAAGGATATCTTGCAAAATCTGGTGAATGCTAACGTGCTTACTCTGAAGCCGGAGCAAAAGACTGTATCTACCAACATGATAGCAGTCCAATTTGGTGACTTCCCTCCAGTGGCAACCGCGAATGGTGTAGTCCCCATTCCCAAAGGGGAAATGCACTTGAAGAATACCGACATGCATAATCAGAAAGGCAGGGGGTTGATACCTCTCTCTACCCCAAAAGGAGAGATCATGTGGGTCCATCCTGACTTGATTAAAGATCAACAGTGGGCGAATACTTTGTCCAAGAAGAAAGGAGACAAGGCTAAATCATCCAACATGATTAGCCCTTCCATGACTGAGAATGATGATCATCTCAAACCTCTCACCGACTCAGAAGAAGAGAGAACTGTCCTGGCAGCATACCCAGGAGACAACGCTGGTACTCGGTCAGGAAAGACTTACTTGAGGGACTACACCCAGAATCCTCAAGAAAATGAAGAACAGCTACAGGACGCTGGGGGTTCTGCACCAAAGAAACCCATGGATAAAGGAAAGCAGAAAGAACTCCGTTTCAATAGAAATCTTCACCAGGAGCGTGGGGAGTCAAGCGAGCCTTTCCAATTCAATGTCATGGCACAGCTGGCCAACATACCCGCCAGGATTACTTTATATGAGCTGTTGAGGTTGTCTAAAACCACCAAGGAAGCTCTGATCGAAGCTTTGAAGAACACGGAGAGTTTTATCACTCAAGTTACCCCAATTCCTGAAGCATCCGAAGATCAATCGTGTCTACAATGTCTGCAAGCGACAAGAAGTCTACCATGCATATCTTTTACTCAGGAAGATATGCAGGTCCAGCACAAGCACGATAGACCCCTGTATTATACAGGGTACATCGGATCATCAGAGATCAGCCGCGTTCAAGTTGACCCAGGCTCGGCACTCAGTATCATGCCATACAGAGTCATGCAAGTCATAGGGATTCCCATGCATCGACTGAACGCTACTCAAACTACCATTTTCGGGTTCAATGCTAATAGTACCCGACCTCTGGGAAAGCTCAAGCTTAGATGTCAAATTGGAGACCTCAAGTCAGAAGTAACTTGTTATATCATCGATGCAGACACGTCCTATAATCTCTTACTAGGACGCCCATGGATACATGCTAACCGCATTGTCCCATCTACTCTACATCAAGTTATAAAGTACGTCAACGATGAAGACAAAGTTCGAACCCTGATTGCGGAAAAATACCCTTTCAGAGGAGTAGAAAATTTCCATACAGATTCGGTCTTCTATTCGGAATCGCAAGAGAAAGAAGATGTTGACAGCGGCAACGAAGCGGACGTCGAGCCAGATCCCGAGGGAGATTGTCCATGGGAATTGAACTTTGATGTAATAAGTGCAGTTGAGAACAATAATAATGTACCGAGTGAGGGCGAGTGGTGCATTAATGAAGATTTCATTTTGGCGTACTTGTCTGATGATTCTTTTAAAGTTGAGCAAACAGGTACCAATCCATGGCGCGTGCTTTGTGCGGAAACATCTCTCACATTGCCAGTTAAGCCACCTTTCGCTTCAGACGAAGAAGTCGAAAATGCACAAAAGGCTTTCTTCAAAGTTCCGCCCAGAAGGAGAAGGCAGAAGCCGATTCATTTCGGTAAAGTTAAACCCGAACCACTCAAACGGGGAAGTTCTGAAGAGGATGATGGAGTGCCTCAATTCCATTATCACGAACCTAACTCCGTCCAACTAATGAAACAAATGGGGTACAACTTTAACGAAAAACAAGGTTTAAACTTTGGGAAAGGAAGACGAACACCAATTCGAATGTCTCTCACTCCCGAAGGAAAACTGCCGGATTATTATCAAAGGACCAGAAGAGGCTTGGGCTATGTCACAACGCCTCCTGCCTCAGAAGATGAAATCAGTAATTACCTGCGGCAAAATCATTCATCTGGAACATCCTCCTGTGAATCTGATGTCAGCGTCGGACCTTTCTTTAAAGGCTTGACTGTGAACATGGTGTCAACTAGTCACCCAGATGAAGACGCAGAAGGAGATGAAGAGTTAATCGAGTCGGCCGACGATCCTTGGATCAAACGTCTCAACATTTTGTGGGATATGCGTTTTGAACAACGCGAACCGCCCACCGAAGATAAAGTAATCCAGGTCAACATGGAGGATGAATCTGACCCTAAGCCTATCTTTATAGCTGAAAATTTATCATCATCCGAAAAAGAAGACCTTATATCTCTCATCCGAGAATATATAGATGTCTTCTCCTGGAATTATGAGGATATGCCGGGTCACGACCCGAAAGTGGCCATGCATCGTCTTAACATTGATCCGGATGCCAAACCCGTTAAACAACAACAACGTCGGTTTCGTCCCGAGATCATGGAAGCAATTGAGTCCGAAGTGAAGAAGCTCATAGACTCAGGCTTTGTGAGGGAAGAACAACACCCGGACTGGGTAGCCAACATCGTTCCAGTCCCTAAGAAAAACGGTAAAGTCCGTATATGCATCGATTTTCGTGACCTTAACGCAGCTTGTCCAAAAGACGAGTTCCCGCTTCCTATCACGGATGTTATGATCGATAACACCTGCGGATATGAAAGAATGTCCTTTATGGATGGATTCTCTGGGTATAATCAAATTAAGATGCACCCAGACGACGAGAGACATACTGCATTCAGAACACCACTGGGGGTGTATTGCTACACAGTGATGCCCTTCGGCTTGAAAAATGCAGGCGCGACTTATCAACGTGCAATGAACTCCATCTTCCACGAACATCTGCGTAAGAAGATAGAGTGCTACGTTGATGACATAGCTGTGAAAAGCCAATGTAAAGGTGATCATCTTACGGATTTGAAGACTATGTTCGATATCATGCGAACACATCAACTGAAGATGAACCCGACAAAATCTTTCCTTGGGGTCTCAAGTGGAAAATTCCTGGGATTTATTGTCACGTCTAAGGGAATTTCTCTTGATCCAGAGAAGATCCGCGCCATCCAAGACATGCCACCTCCGAAAAGTCTGAAAGAACTCCGAGGTCTACAAGGAAGATTGGCCTACATCCGGAGGTTCATATCTAACCTTTCGGGGCGTTGCCAGCCTTTCTCTAAGCTCATGAAGAAAGGAGTATCCTTTGTTTGGGATGGGGAATGTCAAAAAGCATTCGAAGAGATTAAGAGATATCTTACTCAACCGCCAGTTCTTGTAGCTCCAATATCAGGCAAGCCATTCCTACTATATGTGAGAGCCATGGAACACTCTCTAGGAGCCTTGTTAGCCCAGAACAATGATCAAGGTCAAGAGCAAGCCATCTATTACCTAAGCAGGACCATGATGGGAGCCGAACACCGGTATAATCCAGTTGAAAAAGAATGTCTCGCTTTGGTATTCGTGATTCAAAAAATGCGACATTATCTTGTTGGACAAACAATTCATGTCATCTCCAAGGTGAATCCCTTGAGAGTCCTAATGACTAAGCCATCATCTTTAAACTGCCGACTAGCAAAATGGGCCATTCTCTTATCGCAATACGACATGCAATTCATGCCCCAAAAAGCGGTCAAAGGTCAAGCGTTGGCAGACTTTTTAGCTGATCACCCGGTGACAGGGACATCCAAATTGTATGAAGGGTTACCTGATGAAGTCGCCGAAGCTTGTGTTACTCGAGAATCTATGCAAATTTGGAAATTATTCTTCGACGGTGCATCCAGAGCGAATCCTCATGGAGCAATTACTGCGGGAGTTGGGATGGTGTTCATGTCTCCAAGTGGTCACGTGATCCCCAGAGGATTTTCCCTAATTGAGCCTTGCACCAACAATGTGGCGGAATATAATGCTCTGTTGCTAGGAATGCAATTGACCGAAGAACTTAACATTCGACATCTCGAGGCTTACGGTGACTCTCAACTCATCGTAAATCAGGTTCGAGGGGAGTACGAAGTGCGTCATGAGGACTTAATCCCGTACTACTTCGCAGTGCTGAAGCAAGCTAAGAAATTTGAAGGATTCTTTATTGACTACATTCCACGAGCTCAGAACGCTTATGCAGACGCTTTAGCCTCATTGGCGACTTCTTTGGCATTACCGCCAGGGGCTGAAACAATGGTCCCAGTTATAGGGCGTGAATTATACTGCTCTAAAATTCCTAAAGAGGAAAGTTCAGATAAGACAATGATAGAAGAAGCCTGTGCGACCTCAATGGAATTAGAAGCCAGAGATTGGCGATTTCCATACATCGACTATGCCGTATATGGAATCTTACCTGAGGATCCCATAGAAGCGGCCACTATCAAGCGAAAGGCCCTCCAATTCTATTATGACGCAACTTCGCAAACCCTGTATCGTAAATCGCATGACGGAGTTTTGCTTAGATGCCTCTCTCGAAAAGAAGCAAAAGAGGCCCTAAAGGAAGCTCATGAAGGAATGTGCGGAGCTCATCAGCCAGGAGCCAAATTGGGCGATCGTCTCCGAAGAATCGGGTATTACTAGCCGAAAATGTTTTCAGATGCGGCAGACCATGCTAAACATTGTCATGAATGCCAGATCCATGGTGATTTCATCCACCAAGCACCGGGAAATTTACACCCTACATCTGCCTCCTGGCCATTCGAGGCATGGGGTATGGATATCGTCGGTCCGATTTCTCCTCCGACTTCTAAGGGACATCGGTTCATTTTGGCCGTGACCGATTATTTCTCAAAATGGGCGGAAGCAATCCCGCTAAAAGAAGTCAAGACTTCAAATGTGATTAAGTTCATCAAACATCATGTCGTCTACCGTTTTGGAGTTCCGAGACGAATAGTACACGACAACGGGACACAATTTGTCAGCTTCGGATTCCAGAGATTTTGTGATAAATTCAGGATCCAAAGCGTCGCATCTACGGCATATTATCCACCAGCGAATGGTCTTGCGGAAGCCTTCAACAAAACCATCGTGAAGCTTCTTAAGAAATTCGTTTCTAAAAGCCGACGTGATTGGGACGAAAGACTCGGCGAGTGCTTGTGGGCATACCGAACAACAGTGAGGACTTCTACCAGAGCTACGCCGTTCTCTTTAGTATACGGTTGTGAAGCAGTACTACCACTGGAGATTCAGATCCCTTCTCTGAGAGTCGCGATTACAACAGGACTTACAGATGAAGAAAAACATCAGCGACGTTTGCAGGAACTTGAAGCCCTAGACGACAAGCGACTTCAGGCTCAGCAGCAAATTGAATTATATCAAGCCCGTATTTCTAAAGCTTACAACAAAAAGGTTAAAGAACGGGTCTTCAGGAAAGGCGATCTAGTTTTGGCTAATCGACGACCTATGGTGATGACTCACAAAACCAAAGGGAAATTCAATCCCAAATGGGAAGTACCTTTTGTGATAGAGACAGTCTACTCCAACGGAGCCTACCGTCTCATTAATAAGAAAGGCGATAGACTTATGATGCCAATTAATGGGAAATTCCTCAAGAAGTATTACCCTTAATCTGCAAGGCTCTTAAGTCTAACTGGGGGTTGATTATTAATAAATTGTTCTCCTACTTGGTATCCCGTCAAGTTAACAATACACCTCTGGCGATTTAAAGATCATTATAATAAAGGAATTGTCCCAAGTTTTTCCAGATTGCTGTCAGCATAATCTGTGTTGTGAAAATTCCTAAGTCTAACATTGTATGTAGCCCTCTCCTGAACGCAAATCCTAAGGCTGCGTTCAGAACAGATCTACAGCTGTGTTGCAAGTCCCATAGCTTTGCGTTTCAAGTCCCACAACTGCAGGACCCCGCTGCGTTCAACCCATCTGAACGCAAGCTCTATAGCTGCGTTCAGAACGAGTCTACAGCTACGCCGACGAACGCACAATATGATAATTCCAACTGCCAAATAATGCTACACAAATTGGAAGGCATTAAGTTCATCATCAAGACCAAACAACTACAACCTAAGTCTGGGAGTTGCCTAGTAAGATACAAATAAGCCTGCGTTCAAGCCATTCAAGCGCAAGGAAATAATTTTCAGAAAGTCACTATGTCATTTCAAAAGATGTCTACAGTTCATCATAGGCAAAAGTAATAACTGTTGCGAGAGTACCAAAAGGTTATTACAGACTAAAAAAGTTATCTAATATAAAAGGGGGGTTCGTTAAGGGAAAAGGATGCAAGGCGGGCTTTAGCCTGAGCTATTCGTGCAGCATGCTTGGCTCGGACCTCTGCTTCAGCTTTACCCTTCAATTCTTCAGCAGTTACAATAGCAGCACCAGCTTCTGATCGTAAAGCCTGAAGAGTCTCTTCTATCTCAGGCTTCAAGTCAGCGCGTTGCAGTTCCTCCAAGGTTTCCATGGTGCGTCTGAATAAATAAATCTTCCGAGCGCAGTGATCGCGCCAGCTGCGATTGACACGTTTCAGCAAGTCCATCACATCAAAGAACGAATCCAGAAAGTCGGAGAATGAGGCCCATCCTTGCTCAGCAATGAGGTATGCTTGCTTCACCATATTCTCCAAGAGCTCTGTAAGGAAGTGCACACTCTCCAAGTCTGGGGTGAAGGCTTTACCATGAGGGACCATGGCAAGAGGGGTAATCAAAGGGGCGTCTTCTTGGAGTACTCCCTCTCCTTCATCGTCAGAAATGACGATGGGTTCAGTAGCAGAAGCTCCACCTTGCAACAAAGCAATCATAAATTCAGTAAGTCCCCAGGCAACCGAATTTAAACGCAACAGTTCAGATTTGTGTCAAAATCAATCTGAACGCAGCAGCTCAGACCCGCGTCAAAATCAATTTGAACGCAAGGAATCTGGACTTGCGTTGGACTTCTTCCTGATTAAGAGATTAACCCTTTGTTTTATCATCAAACACAAAAGCTCTGTTCAAGATCAAAACAGTTTTTATCAATAAACACGGAGATTTCTCTGTGAGAACAACAGTAAGGGTTCTGCTCTTCTTTGCCACAATGGACATAAGAAAATCTTTCATGATCCAAAATCAAGAAGATGAACAGTTTTCAAAAGGAAACATACAAGTCCTTTGCAAGGTCAAAGAGACGAACCTTGTTCGTCATCATCAACCGAAGCCTAGTCAGGGAATTTCAAGAACACTTATTGAAAAAGAATACTTAAAAAAAATGAGGGTTTACCTCGATGATCAGACGCTGGAGGCGTCGATGACGGTCCGGAGGCGGACCCAGAAGCGCCCTTCGACGGTGAGAGAATGTCAGCCATCTGCTCGTGAGATCTCTTGGGAGCCATGGCCAGAGAACGAAATCAAATCGTGGAGGAATTAACGAGAAGAAACTCGTTTCTGAGTTCAAGAAGAGAGTTTAAACGTTAAGGCCCTTGATGTGACCAATCAGCCCTATTTATAAAAATTAATAATGATGGGGTAGAGTTCCAAGACTCCCGCCCTAATGTGGCCTCTTCGTCATCATTATAGCCGCTTGGGCTTCTGATAAGACGCAGGACGAGACCCCGCGTCCAAAAATAAATCAAACCCGAACGCAGCAGTTTGGAGTTGCGTTCGACCCGCACACAGCAGTTAGGAGTTGCGTCCTTCCAAAAATACGCAGCCCTATTTAAGGATACGAACGCAGGGGGTACCCCCAGCTCTAGAATTCTTATAAAATGTGCTACTAAAGTTTAAAACTCTTGCACATTTCTTTTTGACTAAACCTTTTTAATGTCAATCTTAAAT
>BQKN01057183.1:0-14210 GCA_022839385.1 Asparagus kiusianus | reverse complement strand
TTAACTATTATTTATAAATTGTTAACTATAATGAATTATCTGTTAATTATTATTTGTAAACTGTTAACTATAATTCATTATCCGTTAACTATTATTTATAATTTGTTAGTTGTTATTTGTAATCCATTATCCGTTAATTGTCATTTATAGGTAACTATGATTTGTAATCCATTATCCATTAATTATTATTTTGGCTCATATACACGTTAATATAGTTCTCATTTAACATGTTAACTATAATACGTAGCATGTTAACATAATCCGTTAACACGTTAAATGAGAACTATAATACGTAAATTAATAACTATAATACATAAATGAACTATATTAAAGTATTATAGTTAACATGTTAACACATTAAATGAGAATTATATTAACATGTTATAGTTAACATGTTAACATATTTATAGTTAACACGTTAAATGAAAACTATATTAACATGTTAACTTAATCCGTTTACACGTTAAATGTGAACTATGTTAACCTTAATTGCTAAATTGATAACTATATTAACGTGTTAACGGATTATAATAAATATAATATGTTAATATAGTTCTCATTTAACATGCTACGTATTATAGTGATCAATTTATGTATTATAGTTATCAATTTACGCATTAACGGATTATGTTAACATGCTACATAATATAGTTAACGTATTAAATGAGAACTATATTAACGTGTATATGACCCGAAATAACAGTTAACTGATAATAGATTACAAATAACAGTTGACAGTAAATGATAGTTAACGGATAATGGATTATAGTTAATAGTTTACAAATAATATTTAATAGATAATTTATTATAGTTAACAATTTATAAATAATAGTTAACATATAATGATTAATGGTTAACAGGATAAGGGTGTTAGTTAACAGATTACAAATAAATTACAAAATGAACATGTTATCCTGATCTCATCTTTTGGTACATTACGTTCTCATAATTTAAAATTAATAATTCTCAATTATATTTAACATAAAATATGTAAACGTTAACACTCAATCAACTATAGTAATTTGAGCCGCTTCTTTTGATGAATTCAAGCTTTAATAGTATAGCATATCTCCAAGCAACACCATTCTTGTGTGGTATTTTATCAAACACCTTTATTGCATCCATTCAGTGTCTTAGAAACATATGTCCCTTATAAATCGAGGCTCAATGCCAACTGAAGAACCTGAGGATCCGAGATATGATAGGCCTTTCGTCCGATGACGTTTTGATAGTGGTTGATGTACTCGAACTCGAGCTCACAGAAGCTGTTGAGCATTAAGCCGTAACTCTTATGCTCGGGGTCTTTAATTGAGGCAAACATACTGGATTGTTTAGGATCGATGTCAGCTGACGAGTCGATTTGGGACTTGAACAGCTTGGTTTTGTGAGGGAGACCGGTAAGGATAAAGTCCTCTGCCTCCGTCGAGAGTGTTTGGAGGGGCTTGAGCTTTCCAAGAACATCAAAGGCGTAGTTCGCGAAGGCACTCGTCCCTTGGAAGGAGAGCTCAGGAATTCCAAGCTTAGCAGAAACATCAATGGTCCATAGGAGGAACACGTCGGTGACGACATAGTCGGGGGAAGAGGTCGTCGAGGACGCGGTCGAATGGCACGCGGAGGGCGGGGACGGCGGCTATGAATGCGAGGCGCATCGTCGGGTAGTGGCCGCGGTGAGGTTTTAGCACTCCGTGTGGAGGTCGGGGACGGAGGGTGTCACGCCCTGCTTCCCAAAATACTCGAGAATCGGAACGTGAACAAGTCCGTGACGTATTAGATTGAGAAGAAATATACACTATTATTTTTTCTTCTTTTTATTTTCTTCTCAATCTAATACGCTAAGCGTCAAATACGTAAATCTCAATCACAGGTCCCCGATCACAATAGCAAGAATATAAAGACAATCCAGAATAATAAATAAACATATCATCCATAGTAAATCATCCCATACATAAAATATGGGTCAAACATACCCTTATTACAAAAACGGTCCAACTAGGAATAAAAACACATAGTCTATGATAAAAGAAAAATATTGATAAAATAACTGAATCCATCATCAAATTAAGGACAATACTATAAAGAGTTCTAATGTTTATCAGCTATTACAGAAAAGGAAAACACGTCTAGGCTTTAGTTTGTTCTTCCACTCCATCGGTAGGACATTCCGACTGGGCATACACTAGCTCGGCTGCATCATCAAACTGAGCATGTTCATCTCCTAAGTCTGATGCACACCAGAGAAAACAGGTGTACGTCAGTGTGCATGGCACACGGTAAGATCTCACATGAATAAATAAAACGGTCTACTGACCCATGCTATGATAATAGTAATACTAACAGGAAAGACAATGATACATGCAACTGAAATCTAATGGTAACATACAGCTATGTGAATACAGTAACTGGGTTGAATACTAACCAACATAAGGCTCAACGGTCCACATCTCACACAGAGTCAACGCTCCTGTCATCGGATAACTGGTTGTTCACAAATCCCCTACGTGTATCCAATACCGCTACACGAATCGGTCAGAAGACTACACACAATCTGATTTCGGCCTGGTCCGAACTCAAGCAGAACTCGGGTGACTACACAAATTCACTGACTAAACTGACTACACGAATTCACTTTAGCCTAACAAACCAATCCCAGTGACTACATGAATTCACTGGCACGAGCCTGGAAGATACATAAACAGTCTTATCCGATCACATGAACACTGACTTCCCCATCCTAACTCTTCTCATTTTTCTAAGTTAATCATAATCTCATTGAAAACTCGGGTTCATCATCTAACCAGTCAACACACTCACACCTGTCACTAAGTCTGTTCATAACGCATAAGGCTTGGGACGATAGTGACTGTGTTGATCGGAGGACGTCGGGCCTGCTGGTCGAAGCGTCGAATCTCCTGGTGGTGGTGACGAGGCGAGCTCGTTGGGGGTTCGTCGGCGGTGCAGTTAGGTCGGCGGCTCGAGGGGCTGCCGGCGAAGTGGCTGAGGGCTGGTGGGTTTTTCGACAGAGGAGGGGTCTGAGAGCGGAAGAGAGGGAGAGGAGAGAGACTGGGTTAAGAGGCGGCATGAATTGAAATGAAAACGAGAGAGAGGGTATAATATATATAGGATTATAATTAGGGTTGGGGTTTAGGTATTTAACTAAAATAATTAAAATAATTATTACGGGTACTTAAAAAATTAATTAATTACAGAATAATTATCTACAAATAAAAACGTACATGTTGTGCTATTACAACAATTGATACGAAATTAAAGGAATAATACTATAAATTATATAATTAAACAAGATTAATTAATAAAAATTATAATTACTTATTTTTTGAATTAGATAATTATGGGATAATTATATACATAGTAAAACGTATCAGTTGTGCAAATATGATAGCTGATACGTAATAATTGAAATAATACAATAATTTACACAAATAATACGTAATTAATAATTCAATATAATACACGAAATAATACGTAACGGTAATAATAATACAACATATTATTTAAAATAATACATAATAGTATCGATAACACAACAGATTAATTTTAGAAATTTTTACTACTCAAAATAAATTTATAGACATTAAAATTATTTATATAAATATAGAATTTGGATTTTAAATCATAGAATATTGCAAAAAATTAACAGAAATACGAATACTCTTCTAAAAATAATAATTAAATATTTAAAAATAATTGAAAACTATTTTAACTAGTATTAAAGTTTACGGTCATTACAGAGGGGAAGGGGACGGTGTGGAGGTTGACGCCGGAGACAGCGGCGACGAAGGAGGAGGCATTGTCGGGGGTCACGAGGATGGTGGCTTCGACACCACGAGCAGTGAAGACAGCGGCCATGTCGAGCATGGGGAGCATGTGGCCGGGGGCCATGAAGGGGAAGAAGAGGATCTTGAGAGAGATGATAATGATTTTGGGGAGGGGTATAGTTAGGTTTTTGGGTAAAATACATATAAAATTGGGTCAAAGATGAGCTGGAGGGGCTAGGGCACAAATTTTTAAATTTTGGGGCCTGCAGCATATACCAAAAAGTATGAGGGGTCGGGACACACTAACTTTTGAAATTTGGAGCCTTGAATTAATTTTTCCTATTAATTTTCTCTTATCCTCTTTATTCCATTTTTATGGGCTCAGTGTGGCTTCTGTAAGCTAACAAACAAATATCTATGAGATGGATGACATGACATTTCTTTTTCACATATTTTTTATTTCGGCATTTCTAAAAATTATTTTCTAATCTATATCTATAATCTATAATATTTATAAAAAAGAATACCCACGTTAAAACTTTTGATTTTTTTTTTTTTTTTGCCCTCTCAAATTTTACTAATTAACAATTATACTATTATTTATAATTAATCCTTAAATAATCACTGATACACTTATTAAAATTTTAATTTAAATTTACAGTTGTAATCTTAAAAAATCTCTCAATCCACTCTCTTCATTATTTCACAAGTCCTTTTAATTCATATATAATATATTACTTTTATACACTGAACAATCTGTTTCATTTGATGTGGTCATGAGACTAAGTAAAACTTATACTTAGTTATTAAAGTAATTTTAATTCAAGCATTGCTATGAGTACTTATTCTCTTCGTTCCTACCCAATTCAAAACCCTTTTGTCTCCTACATCTCAGTCACAACCACCTAAGTTATGAACCTATAAGTATCCCTCTCCCATTTTCTCCTTCTCACCAATCTTTTTACATAAAGTTGATGTTAATAGGGGTTAGGATATGTGGAGCCTAACTATCTGACTTACCCTATACCTTATTTTTAAAGAGGAAACATGAGAAATTGGAGGAACATGAACGACGGCGATGAAGGTCAGACAAAACGACGAAGGAATCAGCTTGGAGGCTTCACGGTCAACCGCAAGTGGCGCGACGGTCGACCGCAAACGTGCACAGATCCACGAAAAGTCTTTGAACTTTTTGCGATCGACCACGACATCATGTGCGGTCGATCGCGCCAAACCCTATAATCAGATTTGGTCTCGGGATTTTTTACGGTCGATCGCGACTATTTCTGTGGTCGACCGCGAGTCGGGTTTTTTAGGCATGGGCTCGTTTTTTGCTGAACTGTTTTAGAATCTTGTTTGTATTAACCCTTGTGTTATTAAAGGGGAGATTAGGGCAACTTGTAAGATAGACGAAAATAGTGAAATTTTCTCCTGTGGCGGTCATGGACGTAGCTTCTCACATCGAGAAGTGAACCATGTAAATCTTGTGTGTTTTGTGTGATTGTTTTCTCTCTCTTCTCTCTTCTCTCTTCTCTCTTATCTCTATTTCCAAATCGCATCAGGGGGTTAGATAAATCCCTATCAATTGGTATCAGAGCGACCAGGTTCGGCGCATGTGATTTGAGGTCAAAGACATGAGATCTGAGAAGGAGACGTTCAAGATCGAGAAGTTTGATGGGACAAACTTCGCGTTTTGGAAGATGCAGATGGAAGACTACCTCTATCAGAAGGATCTATATCTGCTATTAGGAGAGAAACTGACGGATATGAAGGATGAAGAGTGGAAGATATTAGATCGGAAGGCCTTTGGAGCAATCAAGTTGACATTGTCCAAATCTGTAGCTTTCAACATCAAGAATCAGAATTCGATGGTAGATCTAATGGCTGCATTATCTAGTATGTATGAACAACCGTCTACGGCGAATAAGGTACATCTCATAAAGAAGCTGTTTAATTTGAGGATGTCCGAGAGCTAAAAATTCAAGGAACACCTGAATGAGTTTAATGAGATTACGGATCAACTAAACTCTATTAATATTAAATTTGATGATGAAATTTAAGCTTTGTTAATACTTGGTCAGTTGTCTGATAGTTGGAAGGGCACCGTTATTTTGATTAGACAGTCATGTGGAAAATCAAAACTAAAGTTTTTAGAAGTTGTAGACATAGTTATGACCATGGAGATAGGAAGACCAGAAGGAGTTTCTAATTCATGGTCGGCATTAAATTTTGAGAGTAGAGGTAGAAATAGAAACAGAAATAGAGGGAATAGCCGTGGTAGACGTAATTCGAGGAACAGCAGGTCAAGATCCAGAAATTACAAAAGCAAAAAAGAGATTGACTGCTAGAACTATGGTAAGTTTGGGTACTATGAGAATTAGTGTAGGGAACCCAAGAAAGATAATGAGAACAAGACTAAAGCGAACATCGTCTCAGGAGAATCAGATGATGCCCTTATTTGCTTGTTGGAGAGCAAGACAGAATCATGGGTGCTGGATTCAGGAGCTTCGTTTCATGCTACCTCAAATAGAGATTTATTTGAGAACTATGTTTCAGGAAACTTAGGAAAAATCTATCTTGGCGATGATCAACCGTGTGATATAGTTGGAAAAGGAGCGGTGCAAATTGAACTCAATGAGTCTATATGGAAGCTAAATGATGTGAGGCATATTCCTAGCTTAAGGAAGAATCTGATCTCCATAGGATAGTTGGCAAAAGAGGGATATACATCAACCTTTGCATGTGATACGTGGAAGGTTACCAAGGGTTCTATGATTGTTGCTCGTGGTACGAAGAGTGGATCTCTCTACATTACGACAAATGCATGTGGATCCATTGCAGTGATTGAAAGTAAAGAAGATCCAAATTTGTGTCACCAGAGGCTTGGTCACATGAGTAGTAAAGGTCTGAAGTTATGCAGACGAATGGAAAGTTACCAGGTTTGAAGTCAGCTGATTTTAACTTTTGTGAAAGTTGTATCTTCGGGAAACAAAAGAGAATAAGTTTTAAAAGAGTTGGCAGAACACCGAAGGAAGAGAAGCTTGAGCTAGTTCACACTGATGTGTAGGGTCCAGCATCAGTATAGTCCACTGGTGGAAGGTTATACTTTATGACTTTCATAGATAATCACTCGAGGAAGTCTTGGGTCTATTTCATGAAACACAAGTCAAAAGTGTTTGAAGTCTTCAAGAGATGGAAGGCTATGGTAGAAAACAAAACAGGGTTAAAGATCAAGAAATTACGATCAGATAATGGAGGTGAATATGAAGATTTAAAGTTCAAGAAATTTTGCGATAATAGTAGCATCAGATTAGAGAGAATAGTGTTAGGTACACCTCAGCAGAACGACATAGCAGAACGAATGAACAAAACATTGACTGAAAGAGCTAGAAGCATGCGACTTCAAGTAGGACTCCCAAAGTAATTCTAGACAGAAGCAGTCAACACAGCTACTTATCTGATCAACTGGGGACCATCAGTGCCTTTGGAGTATAAAATACCTAAAGAAGTATGGAGTGGAAAGAAGGTAAACTTTCTCATCTAAAAGTCTTTGGCTATGTTTCATATGTTCATTTGAGTGATCATGTAAGAAATAAACTTTACTCTTAAGTCCTTGAAGTGCTATTTTATTGGCTAAGGTGGTGATGAGTTTGGCTATAAGTTTTGGGATGAACAGAATAAGAAAGTCATCAGAAGCAGGAACGTTCTATTCAATGAAGCAGTCCTCTACAAAGACCACGATGCTGTTAAGTCCACAAGCTCAGTGCAGTCAGAGCCTACATATTTTAAGCCAGGTGAAGTTCCAGAAGGAAACAACTTTGAAGCTAGTTCTGACGAGGATGTAGAAGAAGAGGCTAAAGAAGAGACGATGGAGGAGATCACTTCAGAGAGGACAAATGAAGATGCAGATCCTAATTCACCCCCGTTAGAGAGTTGAGGCGGTCAGCAAGAGTTCCAAAGCTAAATCCGAAGTATCCATCACTACAGCTCATAACTCATTTGAACTACTTATTATTGAGTGATGGTGGAGAGCTAGAAAGCTATGATGAAGCGTGTCGAGTGAATGATGCAAGCAAGTGGGAGCTTGCTATGAAAGATGAGATAAAGTTCTTGAACTCTAGCAAGACTTGGGAACTTGCAAAGTTACCAGTGAGAAAGAAAGCTTTGAGTAACAAATGGGTGTACAGAATCAAGGGGGAACATGATGGTTCCAAGAGATACAAAGCAAGGTTGGTGGTCAAAGGATTTCAGCAGAAAGAAGGAGTTGACTACACAAAAATCTTCTCTCCTGTAGTCAAACTGACTACCATCAGATCAGTTCTGAGTATTGTTACAGTTAAAGACTATATCTCACGCAGTTAGATGTGAAGACAGCCTTCCTCTACGGTGGCCTAGAGGAAGAAATATACATGCAGCAGCTAGAAGGGTTCACTCAGAAAGGAAAAGAAAGGATGGTCTGCAGATTAAAAAAGAGCTTATATGACCTGAAACAAGCTCCAAGACAATAGTAAAAAAAGTTCGATGGATTCATGCATAAGAACGGATACTCCAGGTGCAATGCAGATCATTGTTGTTTCTTTAAGAAGCTTGACACCAGCTACATTATCTTGCTACTATATGTCGACGACATGCCAGTGGCCGGTTCAGACTTGGGTGAGATCAAGAAGTTGAAGAAGCAGTTGTCGAGTGAGTTTGACATGAAAGACTTAGGCGCAGCAAAGCAGATATTGGGGATAAAGATTAGCAGAGATAATCTCTTGGGCACATTACGGTTATCTCAGGCTGATTTCATTAGGTGGGTGCTTGAGAGGTTTGGAATGAGCGGTGCTAAGACCGTTAGCACACCTTTAGCTAGTCATTTCAGGTTGACTAGGGAGCAGTGTCTAGTGACTGATAAAGAGAAAAATTACATGATGAAGGTTCTATATTCGTCAGCCATTGGAAGCCTTATGTACGTCATAGTGTGCACGAGACCAGACATTGCCCATGTAGTGGGAGTTGCGAGCAGATTCATGTCAGATCCAGGAGAGCAGTATTGGGAAGCAGTAAAGTAGATTCTAAGATACCTACAATGTACAATAGAAAATTGTTTATGCTTCAAGAGAGGAAAATAGGTTCTGCAAGGTTTTGGTTATGCAGACTATGCGGGTGAGATAGATCAGAGGAGGAGCACTATGGGATATGTGTTCACTTTGGGTTCTACAGCCATCAGTTGGGTTTCTCAGTTGTAGAAGATCGTTTCTTTGTCGACTGTGGAGGCAGAATATGTTGCTGTGACAAAGGCTAGCAAAGAGCTCATATGGTTGCAGGGATTCTTGGAGGAGTTGGGACAGAAAAGTGAGAAGAGTGTTTTACATTGTGATAGCTAGAGCGCCATTCATTTGGCAAAGAACCCAGCTTTTCATGCCAAGACCAAACACATACAGGTCCGTTATCACTTCATAAGGTCAACATTGGATGATGACATGTTGGAACTTGTGAAGAATCAAGGAAGCAAGAACTCAGCTGATATGCTTACGAAGACTATCACTACAGAGAAACTGAAGTTGTGTTCAACTTTAGTTGGCCTCATTACTTGATGATATGGGAGGCCGTCGGCGCAAGGAGAGGTGATAGAGATTGAAAGTTAGTCTCCAAGTTGGAGATTGTTAGGATATGTAGAGCCTAACTATCTGACTTGTCCTATACCTTATTTTTGAAGAGGATACATGAGAAATTGGAGGAACAGGAACGACGACGATGAAGGTCAGGCAAAACGATGAAGGAATCACCTTGGAGGCTTCACGGTCGATCGCGAGTAGCGCGACGGTCGACCGCAAACGTGCACAGATCCACGAAAAGTCTCTGGACTTTTTGCGGTCGACCGTGACATCATGTGCGGTCGACCGCGCCAAACCCTGTAATCAAATTTGGTCTCGCGATTTTTTGTAGTCGACCGCGACTATTTCTACGATCGACCGCGAGTCGGGTTTTTTGGGCCTAGGCTCATTTTTTGCTGAACTGTTTTAGAATCATGTTTGTATTAACCCTTGTGTTATTAAAGGGGGATTAGGGCAACTTGTAAGATAGACAAAAATAGTAAAATTTTCTCCTGTGACGGTCGTGGACGCAGCTTCTCACATCGAGAAGTGAACCACGTAAATCTTGTGTGTTTTGTGTGATTGTTTTCTCTCTTTTCTTTTTCATCTCTATTTTCAAATCGCATCAGGAGGTTAGATAAATCCCTATCAATAGGATCGTTCAACCGGCATGAGAGATTGACGCCTCCGCTATGCCCACCAACATCCTCACCATTCTGACATCGACCAACAATTTATATTGCGGCCCCTCTTTGTATAGACTTTTGAAATTTATGGATAAAGACTAATTTCTTGATTAAGTGTATAAGCTGTTTTTATTTATTGAAATGACAAGTTTTGTTTTGTGCTTGTGATAGTGGAGCAACAAATTAGAGATTGACCTGCAATTTGACCTGCAAAGGTTGCAAAAGGTTGCAAGTTTAGTAACGACATTTATCATCAGAATTAGTAAAATTCTTGATTGTATCTATTAGTGTGTGTTCTTGTGCATTATAAATATTCAATTACATTTACATGCGATGCTTGTACACTATAACCATAGTACCCCCAATCCACCTAATATTTACTACACCTAAGGCACTCACTTTCTTCATTATATTCCGCATTAAATTTTAGAAAAACTAAAAACAATTATGACATCAAAAGACTTTATACCATATATACCTCAACCCAATAATTAAAATTTTGATCCATGCACAAAAAAAAAGAAAAAGAAAAGGGAGATGAACCAGGATGTTTGAAATAGCAATAAATAGTGCAACTATGAAACCTTAATCCAAACTTGTTTGTCGTGTTATGTTTTTATAACTAAATGATGGATTGGTGAATAGCAATAAATAGTTTAAGACCTCTAAAGCTAGGTAATCATTGATAATATTTACTAAGATAGAAATTGTACAATTAGAAACTGTTGGGGATGCACAACCCCCCTGATGCGATTTGGAAATAGAGATTTAAGAGAGAAGGGAGAAAATCAAACAATCTCAAACACACAAGATTTACGTGGTTCGCTTCTCAATGTGAGAAACTACGTCCACGGCCGCCGCAGGAGAAAAATTCACTATTTTTCGTCTTTTTACATCATGCCCTAATCAACCCTTTTATAGACTTAAGGGTTAAACCAATAGAAAAGGAAACAGAACAAAACAGGTCAATTAACGAATCTGGGCCAAACCCGACTCGCGGTCGACCGCCGAGCCACATCCAGTCGACCGCGATGCTGTTCGAAGTCTGCCTGGCTCTCTGGACTTTTGCCGGTCGACCGCAGCACCATGATCGGTCGACCGCGACGAAGCCAAAAAACTGGGTTGCTCTCTGGACTTTGGGCGGTCGACCGCAGCGCCACATGCGGTCGACTGGACGAACTCCTGGCCTGTGCACTCACCTGTGCACGTGGGCGGTCGACCGCCGCGCCATGGTCGGTCGACCGCGATGCAGAAAATTGTCTCCTTCATCGTTTTGCTTGAACTTCATCATCGTCGATCATGTTCCTCCTGTTCCAACTTTGTTCCTCCTCTCTTCTGAAGTATAGGGCATGTTTGATAGTTAGGCTTCACATATCCTAACAATCTCCCACTTGGAGACTAACTATCAACCTCTTTCAGCTCTCTCTGCGGCGACGGCCTCCATATCATCAAGTGCTGAGGCCAACTAAAGTTGAACAAAACTTCAGTTTCTCTGTGGTGACAACCTTGGTAAGCATATCGGCTGGGTTCTTGCTTCCTTGAATCTTCACAAGTTCCAACATGTCCTCGTCCAACGCTGATCTTATGAAGTGGTAGCGGACCTATATGTGTTTGGTCCTTGCATGAAAAGCGGGATTCTTAGCCAAATGAATTGCGCTCTGGCTATCACAATGTAAGACACTCTTCTCACTCTTCTGTCCCAGCTTCTCCAAGAAACCATGCTACCATATCATCTCCTTGCTTTCCTCTATCACAGCAACATATTCAGCCTCTGTCGTTGATAAAGCAACGATCTTCTGCAACTGAGAAACCCAACTAATAGCTGTAGAGCCCAAAGTGAAAACATATCCTGTAGTGCTCCTTCTCTGGTCTATCTCACCAGCGTAGTCTGCATCAACAAAACCCTGCAGGACTAACTTGCCTCTCCTGAAGCATAAGCAATCTTCTATAGTACCTCGCAGGTATCTCAGAATCCACTTTACTGCTTCCCAGTGCTGCTCTCCTGGATCTGACATAAATCTGCTCACAGCTCCCACTGCATGGGCAATGTCAGGTCTCGTGCATACCATGGCGTACATAAGGCTTCCGATGGCTGAAGCATAAGGAACCTTAGCCATGTAATCTTTCTCTTCATCAGTCTCGGGGCACTGCTCCTTAGTCAATCTGAAATGACTAGCTAACGGTGTGCTAACGGCCTTAGCACCACTCATCCCGAATCTCTCAAGCACCCGTCGAATGTACTCGGCCTGAGATAGTCGTAGTGTGCCTAAGAGTTTATCTCTGCTGATCTTCATTCCCAATATCTGCTTCGCTGCGCCTAGGTCCTTCATGTCAAACTCACTCGACAGCTGCTTCTTCAGCTTCTTGATCTCTCTCATATCTGAACCGGCCACAAGCATGTCATCGGCATATAGGAGCAGGATGATGTAACTCTTGTCAAACTCTTTGACGAAACAGCAATGATCAGCATTGCACCTGGAGTAGCCGTTCCTGTGCATGAATCCATCGAACTTTTTATACCATTGCCTTGGAGCTTGTTTTAGGCCGTACAAGCTCTTCTTCAATCTGCATACCATCTTCTCTTTTCCCTTCTGAGTAAACCCCTTTGGCTGCTGCATGTATATCTCTTCCTCTAGATCACCGTGGAGGAAAGCTGTTTTTACATCTAGCTGCTCGAGATGTAGGTCTTCAGCTGTAACAATACTCAGGACTGTTCTGATGGTAGTTAGTTTGACTACTGGAGAGAATATCTCTGTGTAATCGACTCCTTCTCTCTGCTGAAATCCTTTAACCACCAATCTGGCCTTGTATCTCTTGGAACCATCATGTTCCTCTTTGATTCTGTACACCCACTTATTGCTCAAGGACTTTTTCCCCGTTGGTAGCTTCGCAAGTTCCCATGTCTTGTTGGTGTCCAAGGATTTTATTTCATCTTTCATGGCGAGCTCCCACTTGCTCGCATCATCCACTCGAAGGGCCTCATCATAACTTTCTGGCTCTCCACCGTCACTTAATAATAGGTAGTTAAGATGAGCTCTAGGCTGTAGTGATGGATACTTTGGATTGGGCTTGGGGACTCTAGCTGACCGCCTCAACTCTCTGACGGGCAAAACTGGCTCTCCATCTTCATCTGCCCCCTCTGAAGTGGTCTCATCCATCAACTCTTCTTCTTCATCAGAACTAGCTTCGGGATTGCCTCCACCTGAGGCATCATCTGACTCGAAATATGTAGGATCACTGTGCATCGAGTTAGTGGGCTGAACTGCATCACGGTCTTTGTAGAGGACTGATTCGTTAAAGACCACATCCCTGCTTCTGATGATTTTCTTGTTCTTCTCATCCCAGAACTTGTAGCCAAACTCATCGCCGCCATAGCCAACAAAGAAACATTTTAAAGACTTAGGATCGAGTTTGCTTCTAGCATGATCACTCAGATGTACATATGAAACACATCCAAATACTCTCAGATGAGAAAGATTTACCTGCTTTCCACTCCATACTTCTTCAGGTATTTTGTGCTCCAAAGGCACTGATGGTCCCCGGTTGATCAAGTAGGCAACGGTGTTGACTGCTTCTGCCCAGAATTGCTTTGGAAAACCTGCTTGTAGCCGCATACTTCTGGCTCTCTCAGTCAAGGTTCTGTTCATGCGTTCTGCTACGCCATTCTGCTGGGGTGTACCTGGCACTGTCCTCTCTAATCTAATGCCGCTATCATAACAGAACTTCTTGAACTCTGAGTCTTCATACTCACCGCCGTTGTCAGAATGGAGCTTCTTGATCTTCAAACCGGTCTCGTTCTCAACCATAGCCTTCCATCGCTTGAAGACTTCAAACACTTCTGATTTGTGTTTCATGAAATAGACCCAAGTCTTCCTCGAGTGATCATCTATGAAGGTCACGAAATATAACCTTTCGTCGATAGATGGAACTGATGCTGGGCCCCACACATCTGTGTGAACTAACTCAAGCTTCTCTTCTTTAGGAGTCCTGCCAACCCTCTTGAAGCTTATTCTCTTTTGTTTCCAAGAATGCAGCTTTCACATAGGTCAATATCAGCCGATCTCAAACCTGGTAACTTCCCATTCGATTGCATAACCTTTAGGCCTTTGC
This sequence comes from Asparagus kiusianus, assembly GCA_022839385.1. Taxonomy (NCBI): domain Eukaryota; kingdom Viridiplantae; phylum Streptophyta; class Magnoliopsida; order Asparagales; family Asparagaceae; genus Asparagus; species Asparagus kiusianus. The sequence continues at coordinate 59 of BQKN01057183.1, read as the reverse complement.
TACTCATGTGACCTAACCTCTGGTGCCACAAATTTGGGTCTTCACTGCCTTCAGCCACT
>BQKN01057182.1:13117-32211 GCA_022839385.1 Asparagus kiusianus | reverse complement strand
GTCGTTCTGCAAGGATTTGCATTTTGGCGAGTGGGAATACCATAACAATAGCAAAACTGAAAAAACTTGATTAAAATGTGAGTTAATGTGGCTGATAGCAAGAAAATCCATTCAAACGTGGTTTATGTATAAAACTTGATTAAAAGTGATTTATGTAGAATAACCCACTTTTAAAGGTGGTTTTTACACAAAGTGGGGGGGGGGGGCGCTGGAAGCTCGATATATAATACAAAGAACCTCATGAAGCCTAGTCGGCCAAGCTAATTCACTGAACAATGATTTGACCTCGGACCATAGAATAATATTCACTGATTTCACAAAAACGCCTAAATTTTGGGGTGTTTTTCACAATCTCCTAGAAATTGTACATTAGAGATACATCTCTCAGAAGTTTGTTCACTAAAATACCATATAGTAACTCAGAAAACATACGGGACTAGTAGTCCCGTATGTTTTCTGAGTAGAAATTAAAACATACGGGACTACTAGTCCCGTATGTTTTCTGAGCTGTTTTGCAAAATAGACCTCTTTTTGGCCTGTTGGCCAAAAAGAGGTCTATTTTGCTAATTATTTAGAAAAACGGTCTATTTTGCTAAATAATTAGCAAAAACAGTCTATTTTGCAATTTTTCCCTACCATATACTACTTCAAAGTTGCCACATGCTTTGCAGGTGACACGTTTTGAATAGTTTCTCTGTTAACGGCCAAACTCCACAAAAATTTGTGGTCTGTGGGGGTTTACATTAACCCCCCTAAACTTGACACTTCGTACGAAAGCCCCAAAACACAGTAATCCTCAACGATAACCTCTCCTCCTCTATCTTCAATCTACCTTAAATCTCCCAACCAAATCTCCCTCTTCTACTATCAACTTTTCCCAGCATCGAGTCCCCTGATACTTTTTTCTACTTCATCCCTTCTTTCAGTCCCTCGTCCCTCGTCCCCCTGCTTCTTACTAAGTTTCGGTTTACTCGTATTATTCAGTGTAGTTAGATCTTCACTCTTTATGTGAATGCCGTTTATGACAGATTCTAATGGTTAAGAAAGGTTTTGTACAATTTTGAAAGTCTGGTAGTTTTTATCCAAATTATAAATTTTAGAGGTGTCCATAAGACCCCTATAGTCAGAAAGATTTTTGCAAAATTTACCCAAAAGATTAACTATTGTTAATCACGCACTTTACGTGGCGTGTACCTACTCCAAACACCCAGATAACTTGCTCAATTTTATCATAACTATCCATTATTTAACGGACGGCTATGCTTCATTTTCAATAAATATGGAAAGAAAAGTGAAGGTATTATTTTAATAAGCTCTTAATCTATTATTTCAATCTATTAAGCCCTGTGCTTTTTGGTTTTGATTCTATTTTCCATGATGGATAACTAAGGAAGAGCATTTTCATCTTATTGAAATTATTTTTATTAACAAACAGCCAGTCAAAGAGATTCTAAGTAGAAAGTAACCAAAAAAACAAAAGAAAAATTACCGCAAATGGGGATTATCATACTTGAGAGTGCACGAGAGGAAATAAGCAGGATCATTTCCCCGTAATAATCGTTCCTAATTCTGATCGAGGGATTACAAATATCTCATGTAAGTTATATGTGACTAACTTTGCAATAATCCAAGTTTAGCCTGACTAGAATTTTGATTTTGGTAGTGTTTTCGGTGTAAAACCACTGTTGGGGCTAACTTGAATCAAAACCAAAATCACGGGGACTTAATAGGTTAAAATAACAGATCAAGGGCCTAATAGATTTATAAGGTAAACACAGGGGCTTATCTGAATTTGAACACATTTCATCACGCCCTAACTGGGTCAGCTCTGAACATAATTATGTCACTTTACGGCTATAGATTTTCAAAATTCTGATGCTCTATAATAACTGCAGATAAATGCTCAAGTTACTGTTATTAACCACAACAGAGATGGAACAAAGCAAAAAGATAATGACGGCCTGAACAAGGGCACAATCTAGGCTTCTGAAAGAAAAACTTATCCTTGACTGAGCAACTATAGGAAAACTCCCAAAATACAAGTTTCAAGCAATGTGCTCGGCCAAAGTTAGAATCTTGACATGCTTCTTCTTCCTGAGTTCATGAGGCACAGGCCCAAAAACTCGGGTCCCAATAGGCTCTCCCTGCTTGTTAACAAGAACCACTGCATTGTCATCAAACTTGATCTCGCTGCCATCACATCGTCCTCTCTGCATTGCCGCACGAACCACCACGGCGTAGTGAACCTCTCCACTCTTTACCTTACCACGCGGTTGTGCTTCTTTCACTGAGCAAACAATAGTGTCCCCCAGTCTAGCCCCTCTCTTTCCCTTCTTAGATTGTATGCACATTACTCTCTTGGCGCCAGAATTGTCCACCACTTTCAGGTTGGTCCTCATCTGAATGAAGGTCCTGTGTTGCTGCACAAAATGTAACAAACAGGTTTTTTTTTTAAGTTTTAGTAATTCAATCACGCAACATGCAACTCGTGTGTTCCGTGTGCTTGATTACATTTAGTATTGAAGGTCGCGTTACTGCTCTGGTAAATTGCAGATTCAACAATGCACTATTGAGGTGTAGCCACTTATACCCCCTAAATTATTTTGTTAGCCCCTATAACCCCCGAATGTCAGATGATACTATTTATTTTACTAGGTTGAGATGCAACATGGGAATTACCTGAAGATAAAATAACGCTTTTCCCTTCAGTTTTACTGGAAAAAGACTAAAATGCTCTCTACATTGAGGGTAGAAAAACACTGTCTGATATTTGGAAGGCTTACCTGCTAAGAAAATAGTTTACGGGGTTAAAAGATGGCTATACCCCACACAGTGTAGGTTATGGGAGTGTATCTGCAATTAAGAATGAACGCACTTCCCGTATCAGAAAAGGAATTCAAAATTTTCTGCGACAAATTACATGGGTATGTAACTGGTGATAGGTCCCCAGGGAAAATAAACAGAGTTGGCTGAGCACATTGCAGATACACTCCCTAGTGGGATTATGGATTTGTGAAAGAACTGACAAATAAACAGAGTTGAAAGCTTATGATGAGTCCTGCAAACTGAAATACATCCACAAGGCAATACAATCTATACACTACATGGAGCTTATTGTTTGCAGTTTATCGAAGTTCATAAGCCAATTATCATACTAAAGCAACCGTAAACTTGTCAGCTAGTGGGATTATGGATAAACACAAAAATTACCATTTCAGATATGAGCGAGCGTGAACTAAACAAAGAAACAGGTAATAGATAATTCCTTCCTATTGCGGAAAAAATGTGTTACCATTTTAGTTCACAGGAGAGAAAAATATCAAGAGACATAGCACACCTGAAGCATCAGATGTAACGATTGCATGAAAACCTTTTTGTTAGCTATAGTCGTTACTTGATTCTTCTCAAAAACAGACAGAGAACTAAAGGGTGATACTATTTCTTCAATTTAGATCTTCCATACAACTCAGATTTTTTTTATAAACTTATTTAAACATTATTTATCTAAACAAGTTATAACATCTCTGATATTCTAATAGATACAAAGGAAGAACACTTAGTTATGGATTTATGTCGCATTTTCAGACAAAGTAGCAGCCGGTCAGCTCACTGAAGCATATAACTGACAAAAACCAAACATAGTGAATACCCGAGAAAATCATATAAACAAGTTGAAATTTACTAGAAAGAGGATGTGAAAGCTAGAGATAAAAGTGGAAAACTCAAAAGGAGATGCAGTACCAGCCATGTAAATAAAAACATAAGAATTTAAGAGGCAGAAGCAAACCTGAAGGAAAAGGTTGCTCTCACTCAGCCTGGACGAAATCTCAAGAGGAGTTGTGATTGCTCCCAACATATTGTTGCTGAGGCCTCCCAATAACGAGCGACCAACTATTTTCAAGTAAATGAAATTCTAATTATTAACTCTCCCAGACTTGTAGAAAAGCAAAACGTTACAGAATGTCAACATATAGAACAAAGAATCATAATCCTTAAACAACAGAGATATAAGTGGTGATCACATGAAACAGGAAGAAATCTGGAAACTACTATAAGAAGAAACTTAAGATTTATATTTAAAAAACTTATCAAGGCTGGATTATACAGAACAATGTATTACATCATTACATGTCCGCATGCAACCAAACAGTAATATCATACATAGTTTGTAATAGTTACAATTTAGCACCTCGTTTGTGACACCGAAAACGAGTCAAGTGAGAATGGAATGTAGTAAGGAGTGAAATAGAATAAATATAGCAATGGAATGCTCATTCCCATTCTCATGTTTGGAAGTGATTAAAGGATGAAGCGGGAATGAAAAAGATTGGTATGGGTAATTAATTAGCAATAATGACATATTTGGAAGTTAATTTAATTTTTTGATTTCCACTTAAGTGGGAATGCCCCTTACTTACCAACTCATTGGGAGTGGTCCATTCCCACATAAAATAAAAATTGATGAGAAGTGGGAATGAGATTTCTGACTTCTAAAAACATGTCGTGTTGAATGAGAGATTGGAATTGGCATGCCATTCCGACTCATTCCCGCACACCAAACAAGGCATAGCAGTATATTTATAAAAAGAATTACACGAATACAAACAATAACTTTATCCACAAATCAAGAAAATAATTCAGGAATGCAAAACAGAACTTCATCGATGGATCGATCAACCATAAAGGCGCTATTTATTACAAAAAGGATGCGAGAAAGACCCATTCAGTGAGGTCAAAGGTCTAAACAATGCAACAGAGAAGTGCAAGTTAGAGGCGTTAGATGTTGAGTATCTAGCCTCTACATCAAAAACAAGAATAAAACCTCTTATCCCAAAATTTTGGGGCCAACTATATGAACACATGTGATATATGTTTAGTGAAATTAAAGCCAGCGAAACTAAAGCTGTGAACAAAGCACATACCGGCCAACCCTTTTCTTCTAAAACCTGCAAACATTTTCTACAGCCTGCGAAACAAGAATCAAAGCTATATTGTGAAATAAAGATCTGCTTTTTCTTTTGATTGTATCAAAAATAGATACAATCAAACAGTGAACACGCTTGGAAATCAAAAGAGGAAGAAATTACAGGAGATATGCCGCTAATCCCAAACCTTAACTGTAATATTGTTACATAAATTTTGGTTTAGGATAAAAAAAATATGGGTTTGATGAGAGAGAGAGAGTCCCCAGTGATTGATCCGCCGTCTTCAATTTTTGATTCTCTATAGGGCTGCAAAGTCGGGGGCGAGTAGAAAAGACCCGACCCGACCCAGAATACTTGATTGCATATACTGGTATACCTAGATTTTTGAGGGGCTTTTTTTAACATAAAAACCACCTTTAAAATAGGCAAAATCAATAGAAACCACGTTTTTATAAAAACAAACATTTGCAATAAAAAAACCACCTTTGAATCGTCTTCAAAGTTGTGACGATTTTTACTTATTTTTTTTTCACAATTCCTAAAATACCCTTACTCGGTCAATGGGTTAAGAAGGTGTTACCTTTTAATTCTCACCCTTAATCAAAATTCTTCGCCGACTCCACCCCACTTTGCGGCAGCTGATCTCTCAGCCTCCTCCACCTCCTGCTCCTCTCTTCGACCTTCACCACCAGTCAACTGTCACGCGTGATTCCTGCTCCAGAATCGCACTTACGCACAATCGCAAATCGCTCTAAAGCCACATGCTCTCTGCTGTAGCCTCCACTCTGGCCAACCCAACTCCAACAAGCCCACCAGATCCATGTTGCCCTTAATTCATCTCTCACTTGCAGCAAAAACCTCCACCCCATCACGAAATCTCCATCGCAATTACATCTGTATCAGGCCTTGTCCACCAATCCTCTATCACCAGTCCGACTCCTAACAATCCCCCACATTATCCAATCCCCACAAGCAAAACCACCTGTTTCACCCCATTAGTTACCTATTCGAAGCATTCCAGGATCTTTATTGCCGCATGTCGAACTCCTATTTATAGTGACGAAACGGAAATACGATTCACAACTCAAATGCCTCTCTAACTCTCTAGTTTTTTATGGCTATTATCCCGCACTTATTCTTTTTGAATTCTCAGATTACTGTTCACAAGAGAGAGAGATTTTTGTAGGCTTTAATTTTGGGCATGGTTAGTTGCTATAACTACCCATGATGGAGGGGTTATGCAGTTATGGGTGTAAACCATACCTCTCCACTTCCTACATCTCTCACTCGCACATGACGAGCATAACCAACCTCTGTCATGTTGAAATAGCCAAACTTTGAGTCAAGTTCATACAGACAAATGAATCGTGCGACCAGGAAATACACCTGCACTTGGGAGCTCCTAACTAGAAATCTGTTAGGGTCGAGATGGAGACATCAACCCGAAAACATGAAAATAATTAAATAATAGTATCGTAGCACCCCAGACTTATTTAGTTACAAAGAATTTTGCTATCTAAATCCCTCACTGGATCCACACTCAATCCTTTCTAAACTTCATATTTATCCGCATTCATGTCCATTCGCATAAGTGACACAACTGGCTAGCTAGTGAATACAAATGATGTGTGTAATTCCAAATTAATCTTCCTTTCGCCCTCATACCACTTAGTCTCGAGCTAAGTGCTTGCCCAGTAATGTCCTGTTAAACCGAATCAATCATGACTACATGTAACACACTAGAGTAGCTATCATTAACCCTTCACTTCATGACGTAGCCAAAAGTCACATATGATACAAATGAGATCATTTTTGACTTTTAGGACTCACACAATGAGGAAGCAGAGACTCATTCACTCACTTCCTTACTTGGTCGCTAACCACATGTTGTATGATATGCATGCTAGGGTAGAGAACTTTACCAATTTAGAGTGTATGTCTCAAACTCTAAACATCGTACATGTCATAGTTTAGTCGCATCATAAGCGTCTAACTCGAGATGCTCATCTGCTCACTTTTAGCAACGACAAATAAAATTTTCATATCTGGCATTATGTATAGGTTTCATGAATCATGGGGAAACATTCATGTTGACTCTTTTTTCTCTTAAAAGCTTCATCTTGATCCTTATCTCAGCGACATTAAAAATTGAGTTATACTCACTTTCTTAGCACTCTAACTAACCTATGTCTCATCTTTGCTAGCTTCATCAGCGCCAAAAGGCGATTGCTCGTGTGAGAGAGCTAGTTTTAACCTATTAACATATTACTTATAATTTGCAAGCTACCAAATGATACTTTGTGCCACAAATATATGTGAATATATATCTACTCAGCTTAATCAATCATACAAGTGCAATAAATGTATCATCTCATAATAGAAATTATATAGTAGTCTACAAATCATAAGTACAGTCATATTCTATGTAATCCTAGGGATTTAATATGTGAAACAAATCAATCCCAAGTAATAAGTTTGGTAAATGGACCTGCAACCATCCAACTGGCATCATGTCTCTGATGAAGTGATATCTCAGCTGTATATATATGTTTGGTTTTTCCAAAATACTTGGGATCCTTGAAGTAGGCAAATGCAGCCAAATTGTCACAGTTAATTATCATAGGATCAAATGCATCAGTGACAATATCTAAGTGCTGCATGAATCTCCTCAACCAAATAACTTCTTGTACTACTGCAGAACATGCTATGTACTTAGCCTCTATGGTAGATAGGGCTACACAAGATTGCTTCTTATTGCTCTAAGATATGGTGCCATTGTTAAGCAAAAAATCATACCTGAAGTTGATTTGCGCTCATCTAAATCATCTCCCCAAACAGCATCACTGTAACCTATTAAGTGCAAAGTCTAATATCCCTCTTAAATATCTCAAAATCCTCTTGACCGCCTTCCAATGCGTAAGTCTAGGATTTGCTTGAAATCGGCTGACAATTCCAATAACATAACATATATATCATGTCTTGTATACATCATAGCGTACATGATGCTTCCGACAGTGTTGGAATAAAAAACTCTTGATATATTTTTCTTTTCCTCTTGAGTCTTAGGACTCATATCAAGACTTAGGCTCAAATTTCTCTACACCGGAGTATCTATGGGTTTGCAGTTATGCATTTGATATCGCTCAAGCATTTTCTTAACGTAAGTCTCTTGAGATAAACCAAGTAGCATTTTAGAGCGATCTCTAACAATCTTTACACCAAGAACATAACTAGCCTCACCCATATCCTTCATCTCAAAATTGGAGGATAACCACATTTGAGTGGCATTTATCAACTCTCTTTTATTTTTAGCCAAAAGTATGTCCTCCACACACAAAGATAGGGTCACAAAACTATCTCTGGATCTTTGATGTACACACAATGATCCTTCTCCATCATCATAAACCCATCTGCTAAAATAGCTTGATGAAATTTGAGGTTCCCCTATCCTAAAATTTGTTTCAGTCCATAGATAGATCGATGGAGCTTGCAAACTTTGCGCTCTTGACCTTCGGCCACGAAGCTATCAGGTTGGTCCGTATAGATCTCTTCATCCAATTCTCTATTGAGAAATACAGTTTTTACATCCATTTGATAGAGATATAGATTCATATTTACGACAATAGCTAGAATGAGATGAATTGAGGCAAACCTAACAACTAGTGAGAAGGTTACCTCATAATCGTTTCCCTCCTTTTTTAGTATAGCCTTTAGCTACAAAATAGGCCTTATACTTATCAATAGATCCATGCATCTACCTTGTGTTTGATTTTGAGAACCTACTTGTTCCCAATCATTTTACACCCAGGCAAAAGGTCAACCAAGTCTCAAATATGATTGTTGTTCATAGACTCCATTTCTTTCTACATTGTATTGATCCATTCCCTAGCAATAGGGCCTACAAGAGCTTCCTAGATAATTTTAGGCTCTTCATCATCATCCGTTGGAGCTATCATGAAGGCCTCCCCCTCAATTTCAAAATGACGATGATGGATCCTACCTCAAGCACTTTTACGTGGTTGAGGTTCCACTTGATTTCTCTCCACTAGAGTTAGGCTACCAGATGTGATGCTCCTATTAGCCACATGAGGATGAGGAATTTTAACCGTTCTGCCAACTGATTTGTCATGAGTGATAAAATCTAAGACTTATAATTTATAAAATTGGAAATCCATAGTTACCTCGCCTCCTCTGCTAGGAAAATCCTCCTCTAGGAAGGTGGCATCTCGTAACACAATTTCTGTCACACTTCCATCAGTTTCTTCACTAATAAAAACATACCCCTTGGAATATTTAGAATATCTAATAAAGATATATTTCTTTCCTTTTGGACCCAACTTCCCATACCTATGAGAAGTTTGATGAACAAAAGCTCCTAATCCGCATGGCAGCAAATTACCTAAATCAGATTTTTCACTGGTCCATAGCTCACGTTGTGTAGAAGGTATAGACTTAGAGGGCACACGATTAAGAATGTAGACTATAGTCAATACTGCATCTACCCAATAATAGAAAGGTAAATTAGCTTGCGCTATCAGTGATCTAACCATGTCAAAAAGGTTTCTTTTCCTCCTCTCTGCAACACTATCTTGTTACTAGGGATGTCAAATGAATGGTTTTGGTTGGGTTTTGGTTGGGTCATAAATGGGTGGGCACATTTATGACCACTTGACCATTTATGACCCATTTAGCATTTGCTAAATGAGTCACTTCTTAACCACTCATTTACTAAATGGGTGGTTCATGGGTGATCCAATAACCCTTTTAGTTATGATTATGATGCTTCTATATATATGTAAGTTTCAGGGATCTACTTGCAAACTTTTAGGGGGTGTTCTGCAAACTTTCAGGGGGGTTTTTTGTAAACTTTTAGGAGATTTTCTATAAACTTTCAGGGGGTTTTCTGCAAACTTTCAGAGGGTTTCTATAAACTTTTAAGGGGTTTTCTGTAAACATTTCTTTCTCAGTTGAATCGACTACTTGGGAAATTATCTTTTGTGGGGCTTTGCCAACTGCAGATAAACATTATTAAGTTATCACATATGATTAACTCTTCAGCATTTAGCCTGTGGGTACAGATTGGACTATGATTTCATAATGTCATATACTATGAGATTATGCATGCAAGTTCTCAAATTACTACATCAATCCCGTATGTTTGCATATCGACAACATATGGACAATAACTACCAAAAGGAATTCCTGGGATCACCTTTTGTATAATTTTATTACACACAACAGTTGCTTATCATTAATAGAATTAGTGGAAGTAAAGTAGAATCCACGAAATGTAATTTTAGTGAACTTGTGAAGGTGAATAAGCGTATAGTACAAGTGGATGGTCAAGAAATAACTGAGTAATCATTTTTGTTATCTAGGTTCAATCATTCGTCGCCATGATGGTAAGATTAAGGATAACGCCACTCATTGAATTAAATCAGGATGGATTAATTAGTGAAAGACTGTAATGTCTAAATACCTCTAAAAAATTAATAAATTGATTATTTCTTTTATTCACTACTGGGAGTTGAAAGACAAAGATATAATATTTTACTAAAACATTATATCATATAGTGATTAACCAAAACCTTAACCAAATTCTCGTGCATTCTCTAATATCCACACGTAGCAAAAGTAGCTAATCTTAACATTGGAAGCACCTACTTTTTATATTTATATATCATTGAGGGTGTTTTTTGCAATTTTTAAAAGTTTGAGGGTGTTATTTGCAAATTCAATATTTATAGGGGACTACCAAAATTTTTTAGATTTCATATGTCATTTGCAAGTTTAGAAAATTCTAAGATTGTTTTGTAGTTTTAAACTCTTAGGGTGCTTTTGTAATTTTTAAACTTTGAGGGTGCTTTTTGTAAATTATAAATTTACAGGGGGCTACTAGTAATTTTTGGATTTCATGTGTCATTTGTAGGTTTTGAAATTTTAGGATGGTTTTGTAATTATAAATTATGGAGGGTGTTTTTCTAAAAATTTAAAACTTTGAGGGTGTTAATTGCAAATTTTAAATTTATAGGGGACTATTGAATTTTTTTAGATTTCATGTGTCATTTGCAAGTTTAGAAAACTCTAAGATTGTTTGGTAATTTTAAAGTCTTGAGGGTGTTTTCTCATTTTCTACAACTTTTAAGGGTATTTTTTATAAATTATAAAATTTTAGGGGGCTGATGATAATTTTTGAATTTCATGTGTCATCTATGAGGTTAGAAAATTTTGATAGTTTTTTTTATAATTTTTAACTCTTGAGGATGTTTTTATAATATTTAAAACTTTGAGGGTGTTTTTTGCAAATCTCAAAATTTTAAGGGGTTGTTAGTCATTTTAAGTGTTTTCTATAATTTTTAACTTTTAAAAATAAGTTTTGTAATTGTTGAAGCGTTGAGGGTGTTTTTAAAACAATATCCATCCAAATGGGCAAATGGGTGGGTAATAAATCACCCATTAATGACTCATTTATCTTTAATAGAAACTATACCCACCCATTTATGGCTCATTTAATTAAATGGTTGGGTTTGGATGGTTTATTTGGCGGGTGGGTATGGATGGGTAATTGGTTTTGGGTCCATTTTGTCATCCCTACTTGTTGCGGGGTTCTAGGAATAGTTAGTTATCTTGCTATCCCTTTTTCATCACACAATTTCCTAAATTTCTCAGATAGATATTCATGACCACGGCCAGTTCTAAGAGATTTAACTCTTCTGTCTAATTGTTTCTCAACCAATCTAATATAGCGCTGGAAACAATCTAATGCTTCTAACTTGTGGGAGATCAAATAGACATGACCATATCAAGTAAAATAATCTATGAATGTGATGAAATATCATGCACCATGTCTTGCCCTCACATTCATTGGGCCACAAATGTCCGAATTAATAAGCTGCAGGGGTATTTCGGCTCTCACAGCTTTGCCAATTGGTTTTATAGTTATTTTTCTAGCCAAACAATGCTCGTAAGTAGGCAAGTCAACGTTAGCGAGTGGGCCAAGAAGACTCTCCTGAGCTAACCATTTCATTCTCTCTTGCCCAATATGTTCTAAGCTAGCATGCCATTTTTCATAGACATTATTGCTAGAAGAAGCAAGAAAAACAACTACTGATGTTGTTATAAATGAAAATCATGTCCAACACCATAAAACCATTTGATAAATATCCACAACCATAAAAAGTAGTTCCCAAATACACCATGACACAACCATTTTCAAATACACATTTAAAACGTAAATCTAGAAGGACAAGAACTGAAACAAGACTTCACCGGATTTCAGGTGCATATAGTATGTCATGAGGATACAACGTGTGCAAATCTAATTCGCAGGTGTCGATCCTAAGTTCTATTATGCTGGAGTTGTTTCTCATGTAAATACGTCTACTCCCAACTAAAATCCAACGAAACTCCACGTATGCTGTCTAATCTCTTGCTATGTGATCAGTTGCTACTGAGTCTAAAGTCCAAATATGAATATCTTCAGCAAGCATCAAATAACTAGTAACAAATATAGTAGAGTCGAATGTTGTATCAAATACACGTGGCTCAGTGCGGTCACGAGCGAAGTGACCCAACTTGTTACAATTGTGACAGGCCATCTTAGTCTTGTCTTTTTTCCACCATGCTACCCATACTTGTGCTTGGCAAATCTAGCCTCCCCATTTAGGGGCTCCACCTCTACCTCTTCCACGCTTAGAGCCAAATACTCTGCACTAGCTATTCTCAGCCGTGTATGCCTTCCTGTTGGGTATCTTAATCAGAAGGTGATCCTCCTCGAGCTCCTTATGGTGAGCAATATCATCAAAAGTCTTCATGTTATCATTATGGGTGAGGTTAACCAGCATGTGCTCCCATGAGCTACATAGAGAACTGATGATTGCCTTGTAGGCATCAAAAATTGCTTATAGGTTCCCGCACGCAGCTCAAAACAGAGAGAAGATGATGGACATCATTATCGGAGTCAAGGAGAATTATATGACACCGACAAGCGCATGAAGTGATTCGACAAAGCGTACAAGTCAACGAGACGGTCAAATAGTGATGAAGCAACTCGACCGGGAGTTACATTTTGATCACAAAAGGTGAAGCGCCACTCATGTCTTGTCTATTCATATATGATTTGCCCATATAAGGTTGTAGATCTCTTCTTCAGCTTTCTGATGCATCTTGAATCGTGTCATTCCGAGATCGGACAGAGGAATTACGGTAAAAACAATCAAAAGGGGGAAAACGACGTCTCGGCCAAGGCCAAGACACGTTTGTGTCTTGGCCACGGCCAACAGTCTCGGTCATGCCGAGAATATCTCGGATAGGTTGAGACTGTCTCAGCATGGCCGAGACTATCCAGGCTTGCCCCGGACTATCCCGACCTGGCCCAGACTGTCCTGACCTGCCCTGGACTGTCCCGGCCCCCAAAAATGTTGTTTTATGTCATTTTATCACCCGCTGAAGGAGTTGCCCGTCGAAGGCACACCAGTACTGACGAAGAGGGCTCGCCAGAGGTACCGTTAACGTCTCGCCCACCAATTCTCTAAAGCTTTGGAGCATATGGATGGACTCCGTTACCAAGTGGATCTAGAGTTCAGAAAGCACCAAGCGGCTAAGTCGTCGTAGTAACAAGTATCGGGATCCTTCTTCCAACCACCAACTAACAAATAATTTCATGTCAAACGAACTCGTTCTACTCTCGAAGAGTGCATCCAGAAGCGTCGCTCACTTCTTGCGCATGCCCGGACCCTTGTGCGAAAAGCACAAGAATTGCAAAAGGAAGAGATGGTCAAAGAGCCACCAAGACCTAAGCAGGTTTGGGTGCCGAAGGCCAATGCCACTTCCAAGGCCGCTTCCCAACCTTTGTCAATTTTAGATCACGCTTCTATTGTTCCCGCACCTCCGGTGAAGCCCTACGGTAGCGTGGATCTCTCCAAGTTCAGAATTCTATTGAAGGATCGACTGGGTCCTCTACACAAAGATCAAGGCAAAACTCCCGTCAAAGAATACTTGGGTCCAATAAACAAATCCCGAGTGACTCTTTAGACTAGGGGTCGTACACGACCTCCTAACAAGACTATTCCTATAGCCACCCGCTTAGGAGTGCGTGCAGAAAACCAGGAGCCTGTTAGGGTTTCACCCTTACAAAGGTATGATTCCAAATTAGTGAATCCTATGAACGCTAACAAGGTGTTATCTAATCAGATGAAGACGCGTCCGACAGACGACAACATTATACCTGAAAGAACAAGTGAACAATTGATAGGTTTCTCTGACTGCAACGCCGACGAGTTATACTATCGGACTGGGGGTGAGTCTCGAAAGAGAAATACCCCAGAAACAGACTCTCACTGCCCTTGTAAGAGATTAATCAAGGAAGTATTATCACAATGCAACTCAATTGCTTCCATAATCTCTGGACGGAACCGGCGTTGTTTTGTTTGATAGGTTTCGCATCTGGATGGCATGTCTTTATAATTCCAAGCGAAGACATCTATATATTCTCTGATAAGAGATATGAGGTCTTCTTTCTTGGGTGGTGATAAGCTCTCGCTTATGAAGATTAGCTTATGATCGGATTCATCCCCCATGTTGACCTAGATCATCTTATCTTCGTTGGGCGATTCGCACTGTTTGAAACGCATATCCTATAAGATGTTAACGCATTTGATCCAAGGATCATTGGTTGATTCAATCAATCCTTGGTCATCCTCTGTATCTTCGACCGGATGACTAATTGAAGCCATGTTCACGGACATGCTTTTAAATATTGCTCCGACACTTACATCGGATTCCCATGAGGATGTTCCGGATGAATAATCTTGACACAGGCAGTCGTCAGTCTCGTCTTCTGAAAGAGGAGGAGTTGAGACATAACCTAACCCTCTTTTAGTTTTATGGTAATAATCAAGAGGTTTTCCTTCTGGAGTAGAAAACCGAATCGGCGCTCGTCTTCCTTTCCCAAAATTTAAATCTTCCTGTTTACAGAAGTCATAACACATCCTTTTCATCAATTTGATGGAGTTAGGTTCATAATAATAAAATTAGGGGACTCCTCGGTCTTCCTCTGAACTCTCTCGCTTGAGCAATTCTGGTTTGACCTTACTAAAGTAGATCGGCTTTTGCCCATTCCTTTTGGACGAGACCATAAAGAAAGCCTTCTGCACATCCTCTATCTCTTCGAATGTGGTGAAGGATGATTTTAGAGGCAAAGTGAGTGATGCCTCGGTGTACAATATGCGCCATAAATTAGTACATGTATCTGTATCAATCTCTATTTGTTCATATTCAGAGGACACATCAGACAAGTACGCCAAATTAAAATCTTCATTAATGTACCACTCTCCCTCACTTAGTACATTGTTATTATCTTCATTCTGACCCATTACATCAAAATTCAAATCCCATGGACAATCTTCCTCAGGATCGGGCTCGATGTCAGCTTCGTTGCCACTATCAGTAGCCTCATTTAATTGCTCAGGCTCTTGAGAATCTAAATAGAAGACCGAGTCAGTGTGAAAGTTCTCCACTCCTCTTAAGGGCTGCTTCTCAGCAATCAGAGTTCTGACTTTTCCCTCCTCATCAGCATATTTCATGACCTGATGAAGAGTAGATGGGACAATGTGATTCGCATGAATCCAAGGTCTTCCTAACAACAAATTGTAAGACATATCTGCATCTATGATGTAACAAGTCACTTCAGACTTGAGATCTGTGATTTGGCACCTGAGTTTGATTTTACCCAAGGGTCGTGTGTTGTTGGTGTTGAAACCGAAGATGATCGTCTGAGTGGAGTTCAACTGGTGCAGAGGAATCCCTAGAACTTGCATGATCTGATATGGCATGATACTAAGTGCCGAGCCCGGATCAACTTGTACACGACTGATCTCAGAAGAGCCGATATACCCCGTATAGTACAGAGGTCTATCATGCTTGTGTTTGATCTGCATAGCTTTCTGAGTGAATGATATGCATGACAGACTTCTTGTGGCTTGTAGACACTGTACACAATATTGTCCCTTAGAAGTTTCTAGAACTGGAGCAACTTGAGTAATAAAGCTCTGCGTGTCTGTTAAAGCTTCAATTAGAGCTTCTCTTGTGGTATTGGACAATCGCAGGAGCTCGTACAAGGTGATCCTCGCAGGGATGTTAGCTTATTGCGCCAAGACGTTGAATCGAAAGTGAGTGTTCGATCCTCCAGTCTCTTATTGAAGAAGGTTCTGACTGAAGTGAAGCTCTTTATATTTTCCCTTATCGGTTGTCTTCTTAGGAGCAGAACCCCCAGCCTTATGGGCTTGTTCTTCTGCTCCTTGAGCATCTTGGCTATAATTTTTCAAATATGTTTTCCCTAATCAAGTGCTAGGTTTATCTCTTTGATCTGCTACAAGGACAATCCTCTCTTCTTCTAAGTCCGTGAGAGGTTTAAGATGATCGTCATCCTCATTTATAGAGGGGCTAATCATATTGGATAACTTCGTCTTACCTCTCTTCTTCTTCGTTGATGCACTTGTCCACTGCTAGTCTTTAATTAAGTTAGGATGAACCCACATGATTCTCCTTTTGGAGTAGTAAGGGGTAATAAACCTTTATCCTTCTGACCATGTGGGTCAGCATTCTTCATGTATATTTCTCCCTTAGTGATAGGGATAACACCGTCCGCTGCTACTACAGGAGGAAAATCTCTAAACTGGACCGATATCAAATTGGTGGACATGGTCTTCTGTTCTAGTTTTAGCTTGAGTACATTAGTATCAACCAGGTGTTGCAGAATATCCTTGAAGATATAACATCTCCGTGTTGGATGTCCTAGCATTTTATTATATCGGCAGCAGTTAGGATCATTTACTTTCCATGCTTTGTCAGGTTTCTTCACTTCGGGAAGTTTTAGTTTGTTGTTCTTCTGAAGTAGCTAGAATAGGGTGTCCACATGTTCCTCCTTGAAAGAGTGCTACTTGGGTGCCCTCTGTTGATTTGATGCATTGTACTACTTTGCAAGTGGTGCTCGGGTGTTGGTATCGGTGGCCAGGGTCTCCTTTCCCTTGGATCTAGGAGCATTGCCTTGGTTGCGTTGTGCTTGCGACTTTGACTTGTTAGCTTCTTCAGCTCTGACTCGGGCAACAATCTCTTCTTCTTGCTCTCATTGTGAGACCAACTGCTTCTAGAAGCGATATTCTGCTACTCTATTTGGGCCAGGAGATGGGCTTGCAAGTTGTACTTGCAAGTTTCCACCAAAGTAGATTGTGTCATACCTGATGGGCATCATAGGTCCATACTTGGGAACCTCTCCACATAGGTCTTTATGGATTCTCCCTTCTCCTGCTTAGTGACGAGAAGGGTCGGAACAGAGACTTATGAATCATCCTCAAAGAACCTAGCTAAGAAAAGCCTTTCTAGATCTACTCATTTTTGAATAGACCCAACAAGCAACTTCATGAACCATTCGAAGGCAACCCCCTTAAGGGTGCCGATGAACAAGCGAGTTAATATGGCATCGTTCACTTTCACATCTCCAGTCTACAACTCGAAGTAATAGATGTGTTGATTCGGCGATCCTGTGCCATCAAAAGCCTATAGAGTTGGGGCCTTGAATTTTGGAGGATATGGAGCTGTGTCCCATTGTAAGACCTCGTTGATTTTGATAATCCATATATGTGAATATTAGTGAAAACACAATATTCAATATGTGAAAAATATTTTCATGGCATGGTTGTGCATGAAATCTAGCATTTTTGAGCATATGAGAATGTGTATATACATTAGTTATGAGGTTAAGTTTGCAAATTTGCAAATCATAAGCATCAGAGCCGAAGAACTCAGTTTTCAGCTCATGAGTCGACCCATGACTGTCATGAGTCGACTCATGATATCATCTCCCTTTGTCATAAGTCTCTGCTGAGTCGACTCGTCATATTATGAGTCGACCCATGAGTCATGAGTCGACCCATGACTATCATAAGTCGACTCATCGGGGTTTTTTTGGTTTTCTGGGTCGGGTTTGTTGGGTTTCGGGTCGGGTTTTATCAACTCGTATATATTCCCATCTACCCGAAAACACCTCTTTTCATTAGTTCTCCCTAGAAACCCTAGCCCTCTCTCTCCTCTCTCAAACCCTAGGTTTGTTCTTGGTGATTCTAGGGCATTTCAAAGGATTTTCAGTAGCTTCTTGTGGATTGTAGAGAAGGGGATCATCCTTCATCACATCTGAGGCGAGTAACATCTCGCCCAATCTCTCTCCCATGTTTTTATGAGTTTATAAACGTTTTTCATGAGTTTTATTGAGCCTAAGACATATTTTCAAGTATAAGATGATGTTCTTATTTATGTAAATGCTAAAGATCATGTGTTTCAGATTTTTAATTTCCCACTAACAAGTTTTTGATGAAAACCCAGATCTGGGAATTTATTTAAATAAAGGAAAATGTGAGTTTTATTTTGATTAAATGCTCTCTTTCATGATTAGGGTTTAAATGTTAGATTTAACATGCAAGTATTTGTTTTTCATGCTAGATATGAATTTTTTCACTGTCTCATAGTTTAGAATTGATAGTTATGGAGGTGTAAATAAGTGCAATGTAAGTATGGATCGAGGTGAAGAGTTATAGTTTCGAAATACCTAATCTTCAGCCCGTGAGTCGACTCATGACTCATCATGAGTCGACTCATCAGGTTGAGTCGACCCATGACTGTCATGAGTCGACTCACGAAGTCTCTTCCTGTTGCCAGTAGTGTCTGCTGAGTCGACTCGTCATATTATGAGTCGACCCATGAGACATGAGTTGACTCATAACTGACCATGAGTCGACTCATCGTAGTATTTCCAGTTTCGTTTGTTTCTGTTTAGTTACCTGCTGTGTACATACATATATACAGTGTTCATATATTCGAGGGTACTGTTTATCGTTCTTGAATATGAGAAGTTGTCTTGTTTATCGGGTATTAAATTGTAGTGTTTATATATTCACTTTACTTAGTCCTCGTGTTGGGCATTCATTTTACCTAGTCCTCGTGTTGGACATGCATTACTGATTAGTCCTCGTGTTGGACATTCACTTTTCTTAGTCCTCGTGTTGGACATGCATTGCTATTTAAATCCTCGTGTTCGATATGCATTACCATCCGGTCCATGCGTTGGACAACGGTCACATCCGGTCCAAGCGTTGGACAACGGTCACATCCGGTCCA
>BQKN01057182.1:0-13107 GCA_022839385.1 Asparagus kiusianus | reverse complement strand
ACGGTCACATCCGGTCCAAGCGTTGGACAACGGTCACATCCGGTCCATGCGTTGGACAACGGTCACATCCGGTATATGCGTTGGACACTCGTTACTTTCAGTCCATGAGTTGGACGTTTACTTCATGCAGTCTATGTGTTGGACGTTTAATCTATATAGTCTATGCTTTGGACACTTAATCGTTTTCTGACATGACACTCATGTGAGTTTGACATGACACCATGTTTAGAAGTAGAGATGTGTTTTGTTTTCTTTTTAATTTATTTGTTCCTAGTATTAGATTCTGGGTTTGGTATTTAGGGATTTACAATTTGAGACACAAGGTATATACATGAGGGTTTCCTTGTTTGGATTATTTCGCTCGACGTACCTATGCTCGTGTTGTAATTTCCTAAGTACCAAAACCCATTGTTGTTTGGATAAATGATTTATATTATTATGTATTAACTGTATGTTCTGTATACAACAAGCCCTTTCCCTTGGGGTTGGTTATGATGTTGCTCGCTAGCGCTTTGACGCTCGTTGTCCCTCCCCCTTTCAGGTAACGAGCCAGGAGCCCGGAGAGTCGCAGGTTGATGGCGATGTACTTTAGCTTCAGCTGTCTATTTAGTTATATTTTCTTTCGAGCTCCACTGTAGACTTTCGTGTAGACATTTGAGAGTTTTATTCTAGAAGTTGTAAAGGCTGTGTGCCTTATTTCCTTTTGTCAGTCATTATGTACTTTGAGACATGTTGAGGTCTCCAGATCTTTATTATTCATTTCAGACTTGAACTATGTATTTCAGCTTATTTGATTGATGAAATGTATAAATTTAAGTCCTATCATTTCATCAAGCATTTGTTATAAAACCTTCTACTTGCTTTGTACTACACCTGTTGTTGATTCCACTAGAGAGATAGTAATTGTGATGGTGAAACATGTTATTGCACGGTGTGGTGCATGGCAGGTTTGACATTTCTGGTTTTACCTCGGACTGCAGCCTTGTGTGAACCCAGGGGCGTCACACCCATTCTGTGGGATAAGGCCGCACTACTCCACCATCTTGGAGCTCATTCCTATTAGCAATTGCGTTGAGATGAGCTTCCAATTCCTCTATCTTGGCCGACTGAGGATTATGCTCATTCTCGCCCTCTTCTCTTCTTCAGAGGTGGACTTTATACTGTAAGCTTCATGGTCTAAATTCTCATTCACTTTATCATCAAAAGGGAGGATTTGGTTTTTTGGACCTTTTCTACGACAAGCTGAGTCATCAGATCTCGCAGTTGATTAAGAATCTCTTGTTGAGCCTGGAGCATGGCCTGATGTTCATCGACCCTCCTTGCTAGGTCATCTGAGCTTTCTGTCATGTAAATAGGATTCGCATGTGCTATAAAAGAACTCGAGGACTGAGACTCTGTGATGGCCGAGTGTTCCTCATCAAGTTGCTCCTCTAGCCAGTCATTTATAATTGACAGGAGGAATGGCTCCTATCCAAGTCCGGGTGTGTCGATATATTCCTTCGAACTCATCACAAATTTCTCTGACGGTCAGCAAGCGGCTTGTTTCTGATTCATCAGAGCTAGGAGCTTTCTCTCTACCGATCACATTGATAGTAACCACAGGATATTCGGTCTCTGAAGCCTTCTTCCTGTAGTGTCATCGTCGCTTGGCAGGTTGAGCGACGTTCGTCAATCGGTCAAACACTAATCGTCTTGGTTCGGAAGTGCAGCATGGGCATTCTGAGAGGACTGTAAAGATAAGTCGCTCATAATGACATGAATGAGTGGCTTGTCGTACTAGTCTTTCTCTTGAAAGTAACTCTCTTAAGTCAGATACCTGGGGAGATTCTCTCACAGATTGTGAGGTTAGAGATGGAACCCCCTGTCCATTAGTGGATAAGAATGGTTCTTGTTGAATATGGATCTTGAATCCACATTGATCTCTTTGGACACGTCACGCCGTGTTCTAAAGAAGGAACACAAGGGTCGTGTTGTGTTTAATTAATGTTAGACCGAAGTCTGTATATTATTGGTGAAACACACCCTTGTTGGTTGCATTTTTGTTGGTTAACATAGTCCTGAGGTCTATGTTTTGGGTCTTGAACGCACTCCTAAGAGTTGCGTTTAAAATATAGAATGTGCTCCAGAGAACTATGTTCTGTTTGGGAAACGATTCCCTGAGGGCTGTGTTTTGAAATTGAAACGCATCCTTGAAGACTATGTTTAGGTGTTGAAATGCATCCTGGAGGACTGTGTTTTGCTTTTAAAACGTGCCCCTGAGGGCTACGTTTTAGGTTGATTATGCATGGCTCATACTTGGGCTCATCCATGCAGCGCTCAAGTTGAGGCTCACAAACACGGAGTTCACGTTGATTGAGAGATCGGCCCTCTCGGAGATAGGCTCGTCGCAAGGATCTTCTCCTTCATCGAGCGACATTCTTCTTAGCCTGTCTTAAGGCCTTTGTAGTGATATCATCTGCATTGATGAAGCTTGTCACCACAATAGGCCACTTCTGACCCGATACACGTCTCTTCAATGTAGTTGTGAGATCTTCGACTCATTTGATGAGTCCAACAGAGGTCGAGCCCACTCCTTAAGAGGAGGGGCTATCCGAGCTATGTAGTCCAAAGAGAGGACCTCCTTTGGTGGTTCAGCAATAGTTTTGGTCTCTTTGGAGACCACACGGACCGTGCGCAAAGCATTGGGGCTAAGGGATCCAGAGAAAAGTACATCTTTGTACTTGGCTTGGTCGAATTCCACTATGAGGGTCTCGATCGTTGTTTCAGCGAGAGGTTAACGTCAGATTGCGCCACCACTTCTTCATCAGTGAAGCTAGTCCCCAGCAGAGTCGCCATCTTTTGCTTGGTAGAAAAATTAAAAGAAGATAGTTAAGAATTGAATGTGTATTATTCTCTCTAACAGAGTTAGAAAAAGAATAAATTACAATTCTCTCGATACAACTTCTTTCTAACAGACTTAGGAAAAATTATAAATCTTCTCGATCGGTTTCTTGATTTATAAAAGAGAGAATGGTCGACTGAGATCCTTCCCTTTGTTTAACCTGGGTTCTTCACGGTAGAGATGAGATGCCTCCCTCGATATTAGTGTTGAGTTTGCTTCTCATTGATGATCTAACATTTCACCTCATTGGATTAAAGTTGATGAAACTTGCATGGTAATTTAAGCAGAACTCCTAACGAGTTTAATAACTCAGTGCGAGTTTAAACTCTATGGAAGAGTTGATTTGAATTGAAATTCTGTTAATAAACTAAGTACAAAAGCTTCAAAAATTTTGTTGCTGAAGGATGCTCCAAGATCTCCAAGTGTCGATCTCCTTTTTTTTATTTGAAAAGATCTAGGTCTAGATCCCCTAAAAAGATCTAGGTCTAGATCCCCTAAAAAGATCTGATGATATTTCAAGATCTCCCCAAAAAAATCCAATCCTTAACTCTGTTGAGTTTTCTATTATTTATAGGGGGATAAGGGATTGCAACTAACCTCTTAAATCGCTCTTAAATGGGCGAAATCCCTTAGAACATGGGGAAAATAGTTTTGGAACCGTTTAGCTCGTGTTTGAACGAGTCAAACGCCAAAACTATCGTTCTGGGCCCGAACTTTGCGTATTAGACCTGAAACGCAGAGTTAGGCATATGCCTAAGGCTAAAAACGTAGTGGTCTTGCTGCGTTTGGAATCTGAGACACAGAGATGAACTCTGCGTTTCGAAATTAAAGAGATTGTTGATATCTAATCTCTTTCATTAGGGCGTTTGCAAAGATCATCATTTTGTAATCTCCACCTAAGCTCCTTGAAATGTGAGAGTCGTCAGATTGTAACTCTCACTATGAAGACTATTGAATCAGATTTTCCATCGATTGTCGTGAAGGTCGTCGAATTGTAACTTTCTTAATCTACGTGAAAATCTTTTAATTGTAGCTTGTATTTGTTGATGTGAAAGTCATTTGATTATAACTTTCATCATTGGTGTTTGATGGGGATCAGTTATCTGCAATAATTTTTGACAGCCTATAATAAGATCAAGGGGACTATCATGAACTCAGCAATGCAAGAGGAATCGGTTACTCTACTAGCTAGAGATAATAGGAGCGAGATATTGTTTTAGATGGTTTGGAGCTATCTATGGAATCTCAACTACCTTAGAGATCGTTCCATGGAATCACACCTAAATGATATCTGATATCTATGGGAAAATATTCATGGTAGCACCGCATGTTGTTGCATAGCAAAAGTCATGTGAGGTCATTATTTCTAGCTCTACAGCGAAGGAGTGGAAAACAACAATTAATGGTGAGCTTGAGTTCATGAGGAAGAATCAAGTCTAAGACTTGGTGAATCTTCCAACTGAATGTGAGACTACTAAAAACAAATAGGTTCTCAAGGTCAATCAGGACAGGATATATAAGAGTTGCAGGGCACGCTTGATAGTGAAAGAGTACACCCAAGTAGTAGGGTGGACAACCAAAAAAGACATTTTCTTTAGTGGTGAGAATTGGTTCTATTCACATGATATTGACTCTTGTAGCATAAATAGATCTTGAACTAGTCCAGACGGACATTAAGACGGCTTTTACCTATATGGAACTAGAAAAAGTGATCTATGTAGATCAACCTATCTTTCATAGCTAAGGGAATTGAACACAATGTGTACAAGTTAAAGGATCCTACTTATGACTTCAAATAATCTTTTAATGTGTAGTGTTTCCAATTCTAGTGGACTGCGCTGGGTCATGATTTCAAGATGATTGATCAAGATAGTTAGGTCCACCTATCCTAAGTTGATAGAAGTTTGAAATCTATCATCGTATACTAATAGCATATTATTGACTAGATGTAGTACGAAGACCATTAGGGATCCGATTGCTAAGAATCAGGCTCTAAGTATAGAGCAACGTCCCGACATCAAAGTAGAGAATCTATTTGTGAGCATCCCTTCGACAAGTATAGTCTATTGTCTTGTGTGCGTACAATAATCGATACATCCTTGTAGTAGGACAGATGAATAGGCATCGGTCTAATCATGGTATGATTCACTAGGATGAGTGAAGACAATCGTCAGATATTTGACTCAGACTGCACCTTATGTATTACGCTATGATAGCATGGACTCTCACCTATAGATATATATTCAGATATAGGTTGGGCCTATGACCTGGGTAGGCGAGCGTTAATATCCAATTATACTCTCTTACTCAACGATAGGGTTAGTTCTTATAGTAAGAAGTAGTAGCGTATAGCCATTTTCCACTTGGAGCGGATTTGGTGCTATTATAGTAATATTGGATGCAGTCTAGTTACACAAATTCTTGGAGAATTTGACTATAGCGCGACATGTAGAGGATGATGAGATTCTCTATCATGATAGAATATCGACTGTTGGTTATACGATAGGCCCAAATTAGTTTGGGAAATTGAATAAAATCCACATTATGTACCATTTTATTAAGAATTAAGGGAAGGAGTAGGTTATGCTAATTATATCCCTATGAGTCAGTTGAGCAAGGATCCACTGACAAAGGGAAAAGCTAAGGAGCTACTGAGATGTTGCACGCTTGAGTCTTATAGGCTATGTTTTTTATGTTAATTGAGACATTATACATTGTGGATAATACAAATGACGGCTTTATAAGACATTATGTTTGTTTTCATGCATATATGGGATTGCTAATGTTTTATTATAGCTTGATTAATTTAGCATGGAATATATTAGTATATGATGTGTACAGGGTGCACAAGGGCACTTGGTGCACCATTAGAAAGTTACATTAGCAGGTAGAAGCTCTTATCACATAAGAGATCCCCTTCAGAGCTGTGACAACTGCTAAAACTGAGACAGAGTGTCGAATATCATGTGGTTTAGAGCAATGACTACATTATTGTGTTACTGGGTAGGGTGATAGTAGGAGCACTCTATTGGTCGCCCTAACTGGGTCAAGATGAGGTTGTTGTATACTTATATGTTGAAGTTATTAAAGTGGAAATCCCACGTCCACTTTGCCTACTTACTATCAGCCAGACTAGGGGTTTGACTTGGCACATGATGAATGGGCTTGTTAGAAAATCTTAGCATATCACGGAGTGATATAGCCGGACAAGTTCATTATGGGGTAATAGAACTTGGGTTTGTACGATATTCATTTAATAATGTATGTTCTCAGGGAGAGAGAAGTAATACTATAGCACGCTAGCATATGCAATGTGCTAGGATCGAATACAAAAAAGTTGAGGGATGGATTCATGCTCCCTAGCTATGTGAGCTCTTATAGACAACCACCAGTAATGGAGGGCTGTCATTGTACTCTTAGAGACACTAGGCTGATTAGGAAGGATGTTACGAGCGTCCGCTATTTTGACTATTGTTTCCTACTACGACGAGACAATACTGCATATATAGGATAGTGTCGGGAAAGCATGTGATTAACACACTCAACTATTTAGGGAGAGGAAGATTGATTAATACGTCTCCTAATTACATCGCATACGCAACTCTTATTTACGCTAGGGGTAAGGTTTTAAGAGTGCGATGAATCAAGAGTAGACATGGGTTTTCATGCATGCTTTTTTGAGGAATTGAAAGTACTTGAGCAGACATGGTTGATTAGATCAGGAGTACAAGATATCACATACTTACACTTTTGTGTGTGTGTGTGTGTGTGTGTGTGTGTGTATATATATATATATATATATATATATATATATGTCGGTCCTAATAGATCTAGTTGTAAGGCTGCCCACTTGCAGGTTCTCAATAGTCCATGTTGCACAATGATGTATGGACATAGTATTGATAAGGAAGGAGAATCTCAGTGAGATTTTGACTTGGGGAGTCAACGACTCAGGTAGTTGGTTCAGGGAGCGAAAGATGACACATGGTCATTTGTGCGAGTGGAAGTATGTTAGTGATTGATAGGTCTGCCCAATTGAATAGGTCAATCCTAAGTGGGTTCGAATCGGGCATTTAGTGAACGGGTTCTTAATACTAAAGTGTTTAGGGTTTTGTCCTCTACTATATATATATGTACTTATGTAAAGATTAAATAGAGAAAAAATATATTAGTGTCTGCTTTGTCTTCATTAATTCTGTTTTTTATGCACTAGTCGTGGGGTAATATGCGGGAGCTTCTCGTTATATCGGTGTGGTCCCTCTCTGATGCTTAGCGATCCTTCCAAATGATTGTAAAGAGGTAATCTCTAAACAAGAGATTAATGTATTTGTATGTCTGCATGCTTAGTTTTACATAGGCCAAGGTTGTCCCCACTTCAGGTGCAATAGATGTATGCATTTGGGGTGCTTGTTGGTAATGTGATGTAGAATTGACAGTATTTGGTAGCTAACCATAGGAGGTGGTAATCTGCAATCAAGAAAATACATGTCAATAAGAAAAAATACAGTAAAAAAATGGCAAGTTGTTCGCATGCACATGAAAAAGCATACTGTATATGATGAAGAAAGAGATGTTCCAACTCCACTTAAATTATGCAAATGGTTGTCTGCAACCGGTGCCTTTTGTTGTGGGCTTGCTGCATGTATGACATTGAACCCACTTGCTGTTGAGGATTCGAAACAATCAAATCGAACCCTTTGTGAACGTGAAGTGGGAAGTGGGGGGCCACGGTTGGGAAAATCGCGTGAATAGCAACGTGGTTTCGTTTCCACGTGAATAAGTGGCCCAAGTGCGGCCCAGTTTGCAGCTATATAAAAAAACCTTGGCTTTGTAACCGAGGTCGGTGTGTAAGGCTGGGGTGTGCTTTGCGGCTGAAGGAGAAAAACAGCGCGAGCAATTGAGGGCGCGAAAAGGATTTTGCTGGCGACTGTGCATGCAAGCTCGGTTGAGGCTTTAGAGTTGAAGCATAATCCTTTTTGTAGTTGTTCTTGATTTGTGCATCCCTTTGAGAGAGTATTTGTGTGAGGGATCTGAGAGTTTGTGAGAGGGTTTAGATTGTGAGATTGTAAACCCTAGTTGTATTCTCTCGCTCTAAATAGTAGATCTCCCCCTCCTTGCCCCGTGGACGTAGGCTATTTGCCGAACCACGTAAAATTTGTGTTCTTGCCGTGATTTGTAATAGCTTGTAGGATCCCTCGACGCGCAGTCCTAGAGCTAACGAGAGGAAAAGCTGATATCTCACTTTGATGAGATATCTGACTTTTGGTTCTTGTTTCCTTTGAGAAATAAGAATTTCATTGTGATCTAATCTCTTGTTGTGCACCTTGCGCACCGGAGGTGCTGTCGAAATTTCCGCTGCACACAACAAGTGGTATCAGAGCTCCAGGTTGGACTTGGGAGCTTGTTTGAAGGATTCGCTAAAGGATTCTTATTTGAAGGGTTAGATCGACAATATGGGTGAAGCAAGCACATCGGGATCGTCTCTTACGAAGACGATACATAGTTTGAGCATCTAAACATGAAGATTGATGTTCCGAAGTTCGACGGCAAGATTAATTTCGGATTGTGGAGGTGTCAGGTGATGGATGCCTTGGACCCTCAGAATTTGGAGGAGACTCTTGAATTACAAGAGAAACTTGTCAATATGGAAGCTAAGGTTTGGAAGAAGATGAATAGTAGGGCGTGTGGAGTTATTCGGTCATGCTTGACGCCGGATCTTATTTATGATGTGATGAACGAGACTGTAGGTGCATAAAACTGCCTATAGGTCCCTTAACACAGCTCGACGACGCCGATTAACAAACAGACCATCGGGCGATGTATCCGAACATGTCCGTTAGCCCGCAAACACCGAAGCCAAACGATACGCGACGAAGTGGACTAACGAGGCTACGAAGCTGACGAACCGCACGCAAAATAACGGAATGAATCCACTCACGTGCGGAATCAAGCCAACGGGTTGAGGAATCAACGAGTCATCCAACCAAGAGCGGACTCGGATGAATCGCGATCGAGTCAAGATCAGTTTCGGATTCAAACTCAGAAGCGGATCTACTGCCAAATCAGGTCAACGAATCGAATCCAAACCAATCAACCGCAGAACCGGAAAACGGGCACAAAGAGGCAAAACGACAAACACCTGGAGGTCGGCTCACCGAGCCACCAAGGAGGCTCGGTGGCCGAGCCACCTTGGTGGCTCACCGAGCCACCTTGTGGTGGCTCGGCGGCCACTAAGGTGGCTCGGCCACCACCGAGCCACCTATAGGTGGCTCGGCGGCCCCCCGGGGGCCGGGCCCCCCCCGAGCCACCACAAGGTGGCTCGGTGGCCGAGCCACCAAGGTGGCCGGCCACCCTGTGCCAGGGGCATAGTGAAGGTAGCCTATAAATAGGCCCCCCCTTGTTCATTTGAAAAGGTTGGATTTTGGAGAGGCGAAGCCCTGCTGGATTGGAGACTCAGAACTTAAAAAGATCTCAACTTTGGGACTTGGAGGACTCGCTCATCCAGATCTGGTGCTCGGCGATCGTCAACGCCAAAAAAAAGGCAGGTGTTCGAGAGGACCGGATCTCAGATCTACGCAGGCGTACTCCGGATCAAAGCTTGGTCTTTGATCCCGAGGTTTGGGCGATTTGTTCCTTGGTGAACTAATCCCCCCCGGCTATTATTTCCTTAGTGAAATAATACTCGTCGTACTGCGTAGATCCGACCGGATCTAGATCTCACGGTGGTCCACGAATAAACCCCGGCGCAGGCAAACAACCCACGCAAGCGAGCGACCACAAAACAGGAGCTCGCGATTTGTTCGGTAAATAAGGAAATAAAGTTGTAATCTTTTTTGTTTTCTTTGATTTTCATTGTAACCGGATCTTATAAAAAGACCGGATCTTAGTAACTCAAAAAGCTGTTATTTAAGATGGCAATGGAATTAATAATGAAGAAAGCAACGGTTTTTCACGCGAACAATCTGGCGACCACAGTGGGAGCCGCCGATCTCGCTGCCGAGATCGGAGCGTCACAGCTGCGGATCTCAATCCTGGTCGTGGAGGAGGTCGAATACGAGTTCGACCAACAGAAGTTCGAGACGTACCTGTCATCCTCATCCGGATCAACCTCCCCCCGCAAGTCCAAGAAATTCTCCTCCAGGAGAAAAGTTCGTTGGTACGAAGAAGTTGAAGCTACCAACGACGACCTCACCCCGATTGACGCCAAAGTTGCATCGGGTGAAGTTCCTCCAAATCCCAACCAAGTCAGATCTGCTCTGGCCAACCCTTCTGCCGCGGAGGGCGTGGTGACTCTCTCGAAGAGAGCCCGCCAAAGGCAGCGTCAACGCCTTGCGAAACAATTCGCTAAGGCCATGGAGTCAGTTGACGGGATCCGTTACAATGCGGATCTGAAGAACGCAAGAGACAAACAGCCTCAGCGACTGATGAACGGCGACTCTTCCAAGCCGCCAACCAACGAATGGGTCCGTGTTAAACAGAACCGTTCAACATTGGAAGAGCGCATTCGCAATCACCGCGCGATGTCAGCGCAGGCACGGGCCTAATGAAAAAGCCCCGAACGATTCAACACGCTGGGGGTCGCCGCAACCCCCAACATGATGAGGAAATCAGGGTAACCAAGCGCACTACGCTGCGTATTGAAGTTCAGGAGCCTATTGAGAATTCATGCCCACAAAGGCGTGTATCGAGACGCGTGACTCTTGAAAGCCCAAAGAAGGCAATTCACCCTCAGAAGGAAACGTTGTCATCCGATGATGATGACGTTATACCTGAGAAATCGTGCCAACACACGATAGGTTACTCCGATCAAATTGACGAGTTGTACTATCGTGTTGGGGGTACGAAGAAAACTAGGAAGAGGAGTCCTCAAAGGCTAGAGAATCAATGCCCCTATTCCAAACTCATTCGGGCGGTATTGTCTGAGTGTAACTGCATCAAGACGATCCCCGAAAGAGTTTCGGTTTTCGAGAGGCTCAGCAATGAAATGCCAAAGCCAAGGTCTAGGCGTTTCTGACGAAGAAGAACGGTGGTTGAAGATGGAGAATTTCCGAGGGTCACCGCTAACATGACCAGCAAAAGGACATCGGCACGGGATAATCTCGAGTCGATTCTAAAAGCATCCCGGCGTCTAAACCGTATGCAGTCTGGAGCCATCGCACGAGGAACTTATGGTAAGGTTCGGACAAGACTACCTTCAGAAGGTGAAGAGTCGGATGCCTGCTCTGTGGTCGCATCAGATAATACAGTGTCCAGTGAGGGGGAACCCCGCGAGTCGCTGATGATAAGCGCGGAACAAGTGGCCAAGATGCTCGAAGAAGCCATGGCTAAACAGCAAGAGAGCTTCAAGTTCGAAATGCAGATGGCCATGCAGACTATGAGAGAGATGCATGACCAACAAATCCAGGCATTGAGGAACCAACAAGGCGAACCAAGTCGTCATAACCAGAACAATCTGGAAGATGAGGACACAGGTGCAAATGAAACTCATAACGCCAATAACCCTCCCATCAATGCAGGGGGTGGCAATGAGGATGCTAGCCACAACACCACGCTTCCACCTCAGAATCGTGCTGACGAAAACTCGGGTGAAAGTCTGAAAATCAAAAACCTCAAAAGCAAGATCAATACATTGATTTCTACTCAAGAGGTGAAGAAAACGGGCATTCCTTGTCCATACCCAAGAGAATGGGAATCAATTCCATATCCGGCGAAGTTCAACTTAATCAACTTCATGCCGTTTGATGGGAAGGGCTCACCCACTCAGCATGTGATTTACTTCAAATCACATTTGGGGGTCATCTCTGGTAATGAACCTCTGATGGTGCGGTCATTCGTTGGCACTCTTCGCGGAGCCGCCTTCGATTGGTATCGCCGCCTCAAGCCAGATAGCGTGAACAGCTGGGACGACATGGAGACTAAGCTCCTCACAAATTTCTTTGACGACGACACTGAGATATCTATCGGATCGTTGCTCGATGAGAAGCAGAAGGACGGGGAGTTAGTCGACGCCTTCGTCAAAAGGTTCCGGAACAAGGCGTTGAATTGCCGGGACCCGATCACTGAAGAGTTCATTCTCCAGACCTGCCACAACAACCTTTCATTGGACGTGTTGGAAGCAATGGGGACAGCACCGTCCAACACTTGGAAAGACTTGAAGGTGCGCGGTGAACAAGCCGAACGCTTCCTCCGAAGGAAGAAAACCAAGAGGAGTCAATCAACAACTAATCCTCCGAATTCGAACTTCGCCTCCCGTGGTAAGGGCAAGACACCTGCAGCGGCTGTTGATGCTAATCAAACATCACAACAGCAGTCCCGGAGACAGCAGAAGACTTCGGATCAGAGGCCTCAAAAAGAGTACTCCTTCAAAGACGAAGATGTTCCAGCCATCTTCGAATCACTCCTTAAAAATAACAAGATCAAGCTGCCACCGATCACGAATCAGGAGGAAGCTGACAATACTACGGATCCGAAGTACTGCGCATACCACAGGAGGATCCTTCATCCCACAAAGGCCTTCTTTACTTTAAAGAATAGTATCCAGACCTTGGTTGAAGCCGGCATCATAACGATAGAGTAAGCCAGTTGAGAACGGTAAAACTCCGACCGGTATAAGAGTATAAACTGCTTCCTGACACTCCGACAAGTATACGAGTATAAACTGCTTCTTAATACTCCAATAGGTATATGAGTCTAAACTATTTCCTTTCTTCCACGGGAAGTTCCTGGAGAGTGCCACGCGTGGTATTCTTAAGGATAACCCGATCATACAGCCAATACAATGATAAACCTAGTTTCGCAAGAAAAGCTGGGGGTGGATAATTCCTGTAACGGGAAGTTCCCAAAAGAATGTTACATATAATTTTCTTAGGGATAACCCGATCATTACAAATAAAATGATAAGCACTAAACCTAAAGTTTACCTGGTCAAATCTTAGGACCACGACCAAAATCCCCTCTCGATTCCTCCAATGAACGAGAGGCCCACAAATCAAGCGATCAAACCTTCTTACAGTTAGGATCATTTTAAACCTCCCACTTGGTCAAACCTTCCTACAGTTAGGACCATAACCAAAATCCCCTCTCGATTCCTCCAATGAACGAGAGGTCCACTTTCAAATTGAGTGATTAAACCTTCCTACAGTTAGGGTCATCTCAAGCTCCTGCTTGGTCAAACCTTCCTACAGTTAGGACCAAGACCACGATTCACTCTCGATAAACGAGAAATT
>BQKN01057181.1:467-16715 GCA_022839385.1 Asparagus kiusianus | reverse complement strand
AAGAAGGGTTTTGAAGATGGCTGGAACGTCTTCGTCCTTGAATGAGTACTCTTTTTGGAGCCTCAAATCCGAAGTCTTTTGCTGTCTTCAGGGTTGCTGTTGTGACGTCTGATTAACATCAACAACTGTTATAGGTGCCTTCCCTTCATCATGGGAAATGAGACTCAGGTTTAGAGGGTTAGCCATCGGTTGGCTTCTTTCGACCTTCCTCTTTCTGAGAAAGCGTTCGGCCTGCTCTCCGTGCACCTTCAACTCTTTCTAGATATTAAGCGGCTCTACTCCCATAACATCCAAGATGTTAATGGACAAGTTGTTCTGACAGATTTGCAAGATGAATTCCTCCGTGACAGGATCCTTGTAGTTCATTGCCTGATTGCGAAAGCGTTTGATGAAGGTATCCACCGACTCTCCGTCTTTTTGTTTCTCATCGAAGAGTGTCCTGATCGATACTTCGGCGTCATCATCAAAGAAATGAGCGAGGAACATGCTCTCTAGGTCCTCCCAGCTGTTGATGCTTTCGGACTTGATACGGCAGTACCAATCGAAGGTAGGCCCGCGAAGGGTGCCAACAAATGATCGTACCATCAAGGGCTCGTTGCCAGAAATCATGCCTAAGTGGGACTTGAAGTAGATTAGATGCTGAGTGGGCGAGCCCTTCCCGTCGAACAGCGTGAAGTTGATCAGGTTGAACTTCGCTGGATACGGGATCGAATCCTACTTTTTCGGGTAAGGACACGGAATGCCGGTCTTCTTTACCTCTTGAGCAGACATTAAAGGATTAATTTTGCTCTCGAGGTCCTTCATCTTTTCGTCCTCATCTATATCCTGTTTTGGACAATTTTTGAGAGGAATAATGCGACCACCCCTAGTGTTATCATCATTGGTGGGTCCACCATCAGCATCGTTATTTTTAGTGGGACCACCCCCAGCATTGTGTTCATCCACATCTGAATTGCTACCTGCTTAGTTAGCAGTGCTGCGACGGCTGGACTCACCTAGCAGATTCGACAAAGCTCGGATTTGTTGGTCGTGCATTTGTCTCATCTCCTGCATAGCCATTTCCATTTCGTTTTTGAATGCTTCTTTCTACTTGGCTAGAGCATCCTCAATGATTTTGGCTATTTGCTCGGCGTTGATCATGAACACTTCCCGAGCTTGTCCTATGCTAGACGTTGTATCATCAGAGGCGATTGCGGAATAAGAATCTGAGAGTTCGTCATCGGAACGGATTCCTTCATGGACTCCCTGGTAATCATTATGTCCAACGGCTGCTAGCTGAAGCTGAAATATTCGTTGGGTTATTCCTAAACTAACTTCCCTTCCTGGAGAAAAATTAGGGTTGGAGCTATTTGAACTAATCGGAGACTTCCCCTTATCGACCACGTTGATAGTAACTGTTGGGAGTTCGTCATCTCGAATAACCGATCGTCTTTTGCGAAAACGCCTTGATTTGAGCTTTGATGCTTCAGTGGAGATCCTCTCAAATATCGAGACCCTCTGTGGAGCAGCCTTGGGATAGCTACACGCTGATAATACTGCCCTGATAACTTTGATACACGGACAGTGAGAGTCCGCTTCCCGAGTACTTCTCTTTCGAGATTTATTCGTACCCCCAGCCCGATAGTATAACTCATTGACGTTACGGTCAGAGCAACCTATCGGCTGTTTACATGAATTCTTAGGTATAACGCGTTCGTCTGTCTGACGCGTTTTCCTCTGAGTAAACATTGCCTTGTTGGCGTCTGTAGGAGTCACACGCTTGGAATCACACCTTTGTGAGGGTGAAACCTTAACGGGCTCCTGGTTTTCTGCACGCACCCCTAAGTAGGCCGTTGTAGAAATTAATTTGTTAGGAGGTCACGTACGACCCCCAGTCTGGATGTTTGCTCGGGGTTCCTTCAATGGTCCCAAGCGTTCCTTAATAGGTGCTTTGCCTTGATCCTCGGATAGAGAGCCAATGCGATCCTTCAATGGGATTCTAGATTTAGAGAGACCCATGCTGTCATAGGGCTTCACCAGAGGTGCTGGAGCGATAAGAGCGGGATTAGGAGTTAACAAAGGCCGGAGAGCAGCCTCGGATGTTTTTGCCTTAGTCGCTGATTTGGCCTTTGGCATCCAAACTTGCTTAGATTTTAGTGGCTTTTTGACCACTTTTCCTTTCTGTAACTCCTGTGCATTCCGTACAAGGATCCTCGTCTGCGTTAACAGTGTGCGACGCTTATGGATACGCTCCTCAAGAGTTGAACGAGTTCGTTTGACACGAACCCATTCGTTAGTAGGTGGTTGGGAGGAGGTTCCCAAAGCTGGTTGCTGGAATACTTTGTGCCTTCTGAGTTTCAGATCCGCATCATAGCAGATCCCGTCAACAGGCTCCAAAGCCTTGGCAAATTGACGTGCGAGATGTTGACGGCGCATTTGACGAGCCCTCTTTGTCAGCACTGGTGTACTTTCAACGGGCAACTCCTTGACTTTCGAGTAGTTGTCACGAACGTTGGATCTGGTTTCTTTGGTTTGAAGAAAGGACAAACGGATCTTGCGTTATTTTCGAGAAAGTTGTAATCTTTCATTTTCTTTTGTTAAAATTTGAATTCTTTGTAAACGATTAATATCATATTGAATTCAGCAATGAAGGTAACTTTTACCGAAAACAAGCTGGCAATCACAGTAGGAGCCAACAGCCTCGCTGCCGAGGCTGTCGTGCTGCAACCGACGATCAAGATCCTGGTGTTCGAAGAGGTCGAATACGAATTCGACCAGCAGAAATTCGAGGAATATATTTCCTCCTCCTCTTCCAGATCTCCTTCTTGCAAACAGAGGAAAACCGATGTCGCAAAGAACATGACTTCAAATCCAAAAACCAAGGCTGGTGATCTGAACCCGAATGCAGTGGAAGATTCCTCTCCGGCTTCCAAAGAAACCAGATCCAACATTCGTGATAACTCCTCAAAAGTCAAGGAGTTGCCCATTGAAAGTGCACCAGTGCTGACGAAGAGGGCTCGTCAATGGCACCGTCAACATCTCGCGCGTCAATTTGCCAAGGCTTTAGAGCTTGTTGACGGGGTCTGCTATGATGTGGATCTGAAACTCAGAAGGCGCAAAGTGTTCCAGCAACCAGCTTTGGGAACCTCCTCCCAACCACCTACTAACGAATGGGTTCGTGTCAAACAAACTCGTTCAACTCTTGAGGAGCGTATCCATAAGTGCCGCACACTGTTAGCGCAGACGAGGATTCTTGTATAGAATGCACAGGAGTTACAGAAAGGAAAGGTGGTCAAAAAGCTACCAAGATCTAAGCAAGTTTGGATGCCAAAGGACAAATCAGCGCCTAAGGCAAAAGCATCCGAGGCTGCTCTCCGGCCTTTGTTAACTCATGATCCACTCTTATCGCTCCCACACCTCCGGTAAAGCCTTATGACAGCATGGGTCTCTCCAAATCTAGAATCCCATTGAAGGATCGCATTGGCTCTCTATCCGAGGATCGAGGCAAAGCACCTATTAAGGAACGCTTGGGACCATTGAAGGAACCCCGAGCAAACATCCAGACTGGGGGTCGTACGTGACCTCCTAACAAATTAATTTCTACAACGGCCCGCTTAGGGGTGCATGCAGAAAACCAGGAGCCCGTTAAGGTTTTACCCTCACAAAGGTGTGATTTCAAGCGTGTGACTCCTGCAGACGCCAACAAGGCAATGTTTACTCAGAGGAAAACACGTCAGACAGACGAACGCGTTATACCTAAGAATTCATGTAAACAGCCGATAGGTTGCTCTGACTGCAACGTCAATGAGTTATACTATCGGGCTGGGGGTACGAATAAATCTCGAAAGAGAAGTACCTGGGAAGCGGACTCTCACTGTCCGTGTATCAAAATTATCAGGGCAGTATTATCAGCGTGTAGCTATCCCAAGGCTGCTCCACAGAGGGTCTCGATATTTGAGAGGATCTCCACTGAAGCATCAAAGCTTAAATCAAGGCGTTTTCGCAAAAGACGATCGGTTGTTCGACATGACGAACTCCCAACAGTTACTCTCAACATGGTCGATAAGGGGAAGTCTCCGATTAGTTCAAATAGCTCCAACCCTAATTTTTCTCCAGGAAGAGAAGTTAGTTTGGGAATAACCCAACGAATATTTCAGCTTCAGCTAGAAGCCGTTGGACATAATGATTACCAGGGAGTCCATGACGGAATCTGTTCCGATGACGAACTCTCGGATTCTTATTCCGCAATCGCCTCTGATGATACAACATCTAGCATAGGACAAGCTCGGGAAGTGTTCATGATCAACACCGAGCAAATAGCCAAAATCATTGAGGATGCTCTAGCCAAGCAGAAAGAAGCATTCAAAAACGAAATGGAAATGGCTATGTAGGAGATGAGACAAATGCACGACCAACAAATCCGAGCTTTGTCGAATCAGCTAGGTGAGTCCAGCCGTCGCAGCACTGCTAACCAAGCAGGTAGCGATTCAGATGTGGATGAACACAATGCTGGGGGTGGTCCCACTAAAAATAACGATGCTGATGGTGGACCCACCAATGATGATAACACTAGGGGTGGTTGCATTATTCCTCTCAAAAATTATCCAAAACAGGATATAAATGAGGATGAAAAGATGAAGGACCTTGAGAGCAAAATTAATCCTTTAATGTCTGCTCAAGAGGTAAAGAAGACCAGCATTCCGTGTCCTTACCCGAAAGAGTAGGATTCGATCTCGTATCCAGCGAAGTTCAACCTGATCAACTTCATGCTGTTCGACAGGAAGGGCTCGCCCACTCAGCATCTAATCTACTTCAAGTCCTACTTGGGCATGATTTCTGACAACGAGCCCTTGATGGTACGGTCATTCGTTAGCACCCTTCGCGGGCCTGCCTTCGATTGGTACTGTCGTCTCAAGCCCGGAAGCAACAACAGCTGGGAGGACCTGGAGAGCATGTTCCTCGCTCATTTCTTTGATGATGATGCCAAAGTATCAATCAAGACACTCTTCGATAAGAAACAGGAAGACGGAGAGTCGGTGGATACCTTCATCAAACGCTTTCACAATCAGGCAATGAACTGTAAGGATCCCGTCACGGAGGAATTCGTCTTGCAGACCTGTCATAACAACTTGTCCATTAGCATCTTAGACGTTATGCGAGTAGAGCCGCTCAATACTTGGAAAGAGTTAAAGGTGCGCGGAGAGTAGGCCGAACGCTTCATCAGAAGGAGGAAGGTCGAAAGAAGCCAACTGACGGCTAACCCTCTGAATCCGAGTCTCATTTCCCATGATGAAGGGAAGGTACCTACAACGGTTGTTGATGTTAATCAGATGTCGCAACAGCAGTCCCAAAGACAGCAGAAGAGTTCGGATCCGAGGCTCCAAAAAGAGTACTCATTCAAGGACGAATACGTTCCAGCCATCTTCGAGACCCTTCTTGAAAACAACAAGATCAAGCTGCCACCCATCATGAATCAGAAGGAAGCTAACAATACTACAAATCCGAAGTACTGCGCGTACCACAGGAGGATCCTTCATCCCATCAAGGCTTGCTTTACTTTAAAGAATAGCATTCAGACCTTGGTTGAAGCCGGTGTCATAACGCTGGGATAAGCCAAATGAGAACGGCAAGACTCCGACAAGTATAAGAGTATAAACTGCTTCTCAATACTCCAACAAGTATAAGAGTATAAACTGCTTCTCAAGACTCCGACAAGTATAAGAGTATAAATTGCTTCTCAATCCTCTGACCGGTATAAGAGGTTAAACTGCTCCCTGATACTCCAATTGGTATATGAGTCTAAACTGTTTCCTACCATTAACGGGAAGTTCCTGGAGAATTTTTATATGTAATATTCTTAAGAATAACCCGATCATGTAACTGAATGCAATGATAAATCCAGTTTCGCGAAGAAGCTGGGGGTGGATGATTCATGTAACGGGAAGTTCCCGAAAGAATACTATATGTAATTTTCTTAGGGATAACCCGATTATTACAAACAAAGTGATAAATACTAAACCCTCACTGTGATTTCCGAACACTCTTTTGCTGAGACTAGATTCGATCGCTTCGTTGGATCAATCTTCCCTCACAAAACTCCTATTGGTGTTTGACGACAGAACCACCTTTCCTCACAAAATCCCCCACTGATCAAATCAATTGACGGTGGGTCCGCTAAAATTTCTATCCGCTAATTCATGGTAATTTTCAAAGCTTGACGTGCTAAGTCCTGATCACTTAACATCAAAATCCTCCATCGAGTGGCTAGTACAAATAAGTATTTCTACTGCTACTTTTATTCCACTCCCTTTGCTTTCAGGTCAAACCTATAAAAGTTAGGGCCAAAGCCAGATTCCCCTCTCGATTCCTTCTATGAACGAGAGGTCTTCAAATTGAGCAATCAAACCTATAAAGTTAGGATTGTCTCCAACTTCACTTAGTCAAACCTGCAGATAGTTAGGACTAACATTGAGTTATCTCTTTCGATAAATAAAAAACTTCCATCTTTTCCTTTTTCAGCCAAACCTATAAAAGTTAGGGTCGAAATCGGAATTTTCCCTCAATAAATGAGGAACTCTTTTCTTGGATCAAGCAACCAATCCTATAAAAGTTAGGGTTACTTGAATCTTTTCGATTCTCAGAGTGGAGATCTCACTCCTAGTTTTATCTTTTCGGATTCTAGGGGTGGAGGTCCCACTTCAAGTTTTCTTTCCAACTGAATATAGAATATAAAATTC
The DNA here is from genome assembly GCA_022839385.1 of Asparagus kiusianus. NCBI lineage: Eukaryota > Viridiplantae > Streptophyta > Magnoliopsida > Asparagales > Asparagaceae > Asparagus > Asparagus kiusianus. Next base: position 9,999 of record BQKN01057181.1, on the reverse strand, counting down.
TTCCTCTTCGGTGCCGGGAGATAGAATATAAAATTCTTCCTCTTCCATTTTGGGTTCGGAATATAAAATTCTTCCTCTTCCATTTTGGGTTCGTCTTTACCCTGAGAAAAGACACAATTCTCAACTTCAAATCCGTACATTCCATACATGGGGAACTTTATCTCGACTCCTAAATAGAGATAAGCCTACGTCTAACACACGTTACTAGTTTAGTCTTTCACCGATTGAAGAAGACACCAGAAATCCAGTCTGGGGACTTTTATCCCGAATCCTAAGTAGGGATAAGTCAGCACCTAACACGCGTTGTCGGTTAGTCCTTAACCGTAAAAAGCATAAAAGCCCACATATTCAATATTGTGGCAGGTTGTTATTCAAAACGCCAAAATCCACACCTTACACGTGCGGGGAATTTTATCCCGAATCCTAAGTAGGGATAAGTCAGCACCTAACACGCGTTACCGGTTAGTCCTTAACCGTAAAAAGGATAAAAGCCCACATATTCAATATTGTGGCAGATTGTTATTCATAACGCCAAAATCCACGCCTTACACGCGCGGGGAATTTTATCCCGAATCCTAAGAAAGTATAAGTCAACACCTAATACGCTTTGTCGGTTAGTCCTTAACCGTAAAAAGGACAAAAGCCTACATATTCAATATTGTGGCAAGTTGTTATTCATAATGCCAAAATCCACGTCTTACACGCGCGGGGAATTTTATCCCGAATCCTAAGAAGGGATAAGTCAACGCCTAATACGCATTGCCGGTTAGTCCTTAACTGTAAAAAGGACAAAAGCCCACATATTCAATATTATGGCAGGTTGTTATTAATAACGCCAAAATCCGTGCTTCACACGCAAGGGGAATTTTATCCCGAAGCCTAAGCAGGGATAAGTTAATGCCTAATACGCGTTGCCGGTTTAGTCTTTTACCGATTGAAGAACACATCAGAATCCGATTTTGGGAACTTTTATCCTGAATCCTAAGTAAGGATAAGTCAGTGCCTAACACGCGTTGCCGGGTAGTCTATTCCCGTAACAAAGACAAAGTCTACGTATTCAATATCGTAGCATCAAGTCTAAGGGAGTTCATTTCTTTAGCACAACGTCACATGGGGAACGGACATAAAACAATCCGCATGTAAGCCCGATTCAAACGGTAATCGGTAAGAGCACGTTAAATCCGTTGAGGCCTGAGGATTTGCCAAAAATCCTAAGTCAACGTCTGATACACGTTGCTGTTTAGTCTTTTCATAGGAGAAAGACGAAGTCTACGTATTTAATATTGTAGCACTAAAAGGGTTAACTCTTTTAGCTTAACGTCACATACAGAATAGACTTAAACAATCCGCATGCTAGCCCGACTCAAACGGTAGTCGGTAAAGGCTCATCAAACCCGTTGATGGCTGAGGATTTGCTAAAAATTCTATAAATATGAGTCATTGACGCATCATCTCCGTTAGTCGGTCTCGTGACTCGAGTATCCAACAATATCAAGATAAGATCCACACATGCAGATGAATCAGCTTTAACAGTTGGTCCTGCAGCCCCGACACTTGGGACCGTCATGCTCCAATACCTTAAGAGCTTAAACTGTGTATACTTCAGTTAGCATATGAGCATAAACTAGGTCAACGCCAATCAACGTGTTGCGATAAAAAATTCAACGCCAGGTGATCCGAAACCCTAGGTCAATGCTGGTCAACGTGTAACCCTAGGTTAACTCTAATCAACGTGTTGTGATGAAAAATTCAACGCCAGGTGATCTAAAACCCTAGGTCAACGCCGGTCAATGCGTAACCCTAGGTCAACACCAATCAACGTGTTGTAATGAAAAAGTCAACACCGGGCGATCCGAAACCCTAGGTCAACACATAACCCTAGGTCAATGCCAATCAATGTGTTGTGATGAAAAGTCAACATATGGCGATCCAAAACCCTCGGTCAACACCGAGCGATCCAAAACCCTAGGTCAACGCCGGTCAACGCGTTACGATAAAAAATCAATGTACGGCAGTCTGAAACCCTAATTCAACACGATGTGATGGAGATAGTCAGTTCTAAGTCATCTCAATGACAAGAGCTACAATCAACTCACCCGCTTAGATCTGAGACTTCGACGACGGCCAGATGATAAACGCAGTGCCGAGGGAACCTCAACTGTCCGACAAAGTACTAGATAGACTAAAAATCGAAGGAGTCAAGAATCAAAGCTAACAATAGGTCCTTTTACACCGACTGAAGGTTAGACCAATCATATCCAAAGTATTCCAGTCTCCTCTATAAAAGAATGAGACTGAAACACTTTGGAGGGGTATCTGTAGGCGTCAAAAATTACCTATTGGTCTCCGTACATGGCTCAAGATAGAGAGAAGATAATGAACATCACTATCCAAGTCACAGGAGCTCATTTGATGATGACAAATGCACGAAGTGAGTCAACGGACCATGCGAAATGATGGAACTTCAGAATGATGGAAACACGAGTTTATCGGGAACCCCGCATCGCTTGCAAAAGGTGAAGTGCCTCTCGTGTCTTGTCCACTTCACATATTATTCAATCATGGGATCTTGTAGATCTTCTCAACGGCTTTCCAACACACTTTGAATCACTCAAATCCGAGTTTGGACGAAGAAATTACGGCGGAAACGGACAATGCACGGAAAGAGAGTCTCAGCCTGAGTTGAGACACCCCGAGGTGTCTCAGCACAAACGAGACACCCCAAGGTGTCTCGGCTCAGGCCGAGACACCTAAGGGTGTCTCGGCCTCGCTGAGATACCCTGGGGTGTCTCCAGCCCTAGAAATCCGTCGTTGTGCGGTTTTAACCGCCCGAACCTCCTTGGTGCCTATAAATACAGCCCCAGGGTCCTCATTTTTTAGGATCTGGAATTCTTAAGCATTGGCGAATCCCTACCGAACTGAAGACTGAAGGTACACGAATTTCAGAGAGGAGGAGGAGAGATCGGATTGAATTCGTCGACATAAAGAAGAGGAGCTCGTCAGATCTGCAGTTCCCCGGGTCCGTTTCTTAAGATTATCCCATTGTGATAATCTTAAGAAGAGCAATTATCTCACCGTTGCCGAGATAAGCGCTACGGTTTCTTGATTCCTTCGCGAATCAAAGAAGCTTTGCTCAATTTTTTAGCAATCAGATCTAATCGACGGTGGTCCACGGATATCAATATCCCCGTCACAGGCTAAGATCCCACGCAAGCAGCGGGCGATAAACACCTGTTGTGTTTGTTTGAAGAAAGTTGTATTTTTTTATTTTTTTTATTGTGTAAGAAAGTCTTATAAAAAGACTAGTTTTACTTTGAATCTGTAATCGATAAACGTGTAATATATTCAACAATGAAGAAATCAACTTTCACTGTAAACAAAAACCAAGGTTGATGTTTGAAGAAAGTTGTCACTAAGTAGGGATAAGTCAGCGTCTAACACGTGTTGTCGGTTAGCCCTTGACCATAAAAAAGGACAAAAACTCATATATTCGACATTATGGCAGGTTGTTATTAATAACACCATAATCCGTGCCTTACACGAACGGGAAACTTTATCTCAGCTCCTAAATAAAGATAAGTCAACGCCTAACACGCGTTGCCAGTTTAGTCTTTTGCCGAGTAAAAAAGACATCAGAATCCGAGTTTGGAGACTTTTATCCCAAATCCTAAGAAGGGATAAGTTAACGGCTAACACGCGTTACCGGGTAGTCTATTCCTATGAGAAAGACGAGGTCTACGTATTCAATATTGTAGCACTAAAAGAGTTAACTCTTTTAGCATAACGTTACATGCGGAATGGACTTAAACAATCCGCATGCAAGCCCGGTTCAAACGGTAATCAGTAAAGGCACGTCAAATCTGTCGATGGCTGAATATTTACTAAAATTCCTGAGTCTGCATCTGATACATGCGGCCGGGTAGTCTATTCCCGTGAGAAAGACGAAGTCTACGTATTCAATATCATAGCACTAAAAAGAGTTAACTCTTTTAGCACAACATCACATGCAGAACGGACTTAAGCAATTCGCATGCTAGCCCGACTCAAACGGTAGTCGGTAAAGGCTCATCAAATCCGTTGATGGCTGAGGGTTTGCCAAAAATCCTATGAATGTGAGAGTCATTGACACATCAGCCCTATTAGTTAGTCTCGTGACTCGAGCATCCAACAACTTCGGGATAAGATCCATATCTGCTGACGAATTAACTTTAATAGTTGGTCCTGCAACCTCAACACTTGAGACTACCACACGTTGCGATAAAAGTCAACATCGGGTGATCCGAAATCCTAAGTCACACTGGTCAACGTGTAACCCTAGGTCAACGCGAGTCAATGCATTGCGATAAAAGTTAACATCGGGCGATCCGAAACCCTAGGTTAACGCATAACTCTAGGTCAATGCTAGTTAACACGTTACGATAAAGGTCAACGCAAGTCAATATATCGTGATGGAGATGGTCAGTTCAAAGTCAACTCAATGATACAAGCCAAAATCGATTCACCAATTTTGATTCAATATTTCGACGACGGCCAGACGATAAACGCAGCACCGTGAGAACTTCAGCTATTCGCCAAAATATTAAATAGATTGAAAATCGAAGGAGTTATGAATCAAAGCTAACTACAAGTCCTTTTACACCAACTGAAGGTTAGACCAATCATATCCAAAGCATTTCAGGCTCATCTATAAAAGAAACAAAACTAAAACACTTTGGAGGGGGTATTTGTAGGCGTCAAAAATTACCTATAGATCCCCGCACGTAGCTCGAGATGGAGAGGAGATGATGGACATTGTTATTCGAGTCTTAGAAGCTCATTTGATGATGATGAACACATGAAGTGAGTCGACGGACCATGCGAACCAATGGAATTTCGGAATAATCGAAACACGAATGAATTGGGAACTGCACGTCGCTTACGAAAGACGAAGCGTCCCTCATGTCCCATTTACTCCATACATGATTTAATCATGAGAGCTTGTAGATCTCATCGTCGGCTTTCCAACGCATTCTAGATCACGTGATTCTGAGTTCGAATGATGAAAATGCGGCAAAAACGAATGAAGTGCGCGAGACCAAGCCCTGAGCCAAACCGAGACACAACATGATGTCTCGGCCAAGCCGAGACACCCATGAGTGTCTCAGATTGGCCGAGACACTCACAACTGTCTCAGCTTGGCTGAGAAACTCACAAGTGTCTCGGCCAAACCAAGACACTCACAAGTGTCTCGGCCACGCCGAGACACCCGCGGGTGTCTGCAACCCGAAAAAGCTGATTTTGGCGATTTTTCGATCGTTAACCACCTGGATTTACTCTAACTAATAAAATATCATCCATGAACGTTGTTAAGTGGTTACAACTAAGGATAAGAGGGAATCGGCTGTTCTTATCTAAAAACAGAGGTCCCGAAGCCTATAAATAGAGCCCCAGGGCCTTCATTTTTTCAGTTCTAGAATTCTCGAGCTTTGGCGAAGCCCTGCCGAACTGAGGACTGAAGAGCCACAAACTTTAGAGAGGAGGAGGAGATATCAGCTAATTCTTTGGCATAAAAAAGAGGAGTTCATCAGATCTGCAGCCCGGTTCCTTCCCTTGAGATTGCCCCATTGCGGTGATCTCGTGAAGGGTAGTTATCTCGCTGTTGCCGAGATAATTACTTCAGTTTCTTAATTCCTTCGCGAATCAACAAAGCTCCGGATCTGATCTAATCGTTTGGTGGTCCACGGATATCAGCGTCCCTATCACAGGCTAAGATCTCACGCAAGCAGAAGACCGATAAACGATCTCTGTGTTTGTTTTGACGAGAATTGTATTTTCATTGTGTAAGAGTCTTATAAAAAGACTATATTTTTGTATTTTCATTGTAATGACTAAAGTTATAATGGATACCTCACTGAAAAACCAACTTTCTCCCCAAACAATGACTGAGATGAGTCGACTTGTCAGAGACTGGTGACAAACGGCTAGGTTTCGTGAGTCGACTCATGACAGGCATGAGTCGACTCAACCTGATGAGTTGACTCATGATAGGCATGAGTCGACTCATGACTGTTATGAGTTAACTCACGGGCTGAAAACTAGATGCTTCGATTCTTCGATTCACCGTCTCGTTCCACGCTTCAACCTGCAATCCGCTGTGCTGTTTTACACCTCTATTCTCAAGCTACCATGAGAATCAGCTATCCTCAAGCCCTCATAAGAATCACTAAGTTCCGAAGAGAAGATACACACACACACACACACACACACACACACACACACATATATATATATATATATATATATATATATATAAGGGTTAGGGTTAGGTATTTAATCAAAAATAATTAAAATAAATAATTGCGGCTACTTAAAAATTAAATTAATTACAGAATAATTATTTGTAAATGAAAACGTATATGTTGTGCTAGTACAACAGTTGATACGAAATAGTCGAAATATACACATATTATACAGTTAAACAAGAATAATTAATAATAAAAATAAATTTACTTATATTTAAAAATAAATAATTATGGGATAATTATATACACAGTAAAACGTACCAGTTATACTAATACGACAGTTGATACATAATAATTAAAATAATATAATAATTTACATAAATAATACGTAATTAATAATACAACATATTATACAAAATAATACATAATAATAATAATAATAATAATAATAATAATACATATTATTTAAAATGATACGTAATAGTATTGATAACACAATGGATAAATTTCAAAAAAATTTACCGCACAAAATTAATTTTATAAAAATTAAAATCATTTAAATAAATATAAAACTTGGATTTTAAATCATAGAATTTTTAAAAAATCAGAAAAGATACAAATACTCTTTTAAAAATAATAATTAAATATTTTAAAATACTAAAAAATTATTTTAACTAGTATCAAAATTTACGGTCCTTACCACTTTTATACAAACAATATATATTTAATAATAATAGTATAATTAAACTTTATGATCTAAAAAAAATGCAATATAAGTAATTAGTTTAAAAAAATCTAATCTAATCTAATATAAAGAAAATAGATGAAAATAATATAAAAATTGTTGCAATTTCATAATTCATAATTTTTAAAAATCTAATATAATCTAATCTAATAAGAAGAAAATAACAAAAACACATATTTGTTGAAGGAGATAAAAGTGCTATGGAAATTATTGCAATTTCTGATCTAAAAAAAGGATCAAACATACAATATAATTACTCGCTTTAAAATAATCTAATCTAATCTAACAAGAAGAAAATAGATAAAAGTAATGTAAAAATTGTTGATATTTCTTGATATGAAAAAAAGATCAAATATACGATATAATTAATTATTTTAAAATAATCTAATCTAATCTAATAAGAAGAAAATAACAAAGGCAAATACATGTAGAAGGTTTGAAAAGGTGCTTCCAACAGTCATTTTTTCAACAGTCACTTGTCTTTTCATAATTTTATTATTATTTTTAATTCAAAAATAACATTCGCGTATCATTCGCGCTACTCGCACGCGGGTTTAGAAGCCTACACTTTGATCCATTATTCAAAGCCCAATAAGCATTCAATGCTTTTAAACCTCTAAAAGATTGTTCAAAATTCCAATGTGGGACTATATTGTTTTTTACAGACAAATACTAACAAGAAATATTTTCATATCTGTACACTAGAACATACTAAAGCACAAAATTTAGAACCTTCCGGGTATACAAGCTAGCGCTGCCAAAAACAACTAGTGATATATAAGTGCAAACTAGGGGAATTATATTTAAGTGCTAGTTAGCCTAAATCTAAGTCACATTTGCACGACAATCAACTGTTTATTTTGACATCAAAAGCAAAAAAGATCAAGTTGTAGAATCAAAAGTATATCTTTCTCCTCTTCTTTTATTATTGAATACACTACTGAACAGATTCTAGCGGTCTCCTGTTCTTCACGCAAGATCTACAAAAACAAGTCAAGAGTTGCCTTAAGACCTGCAAAAGCCCCATAAACTGCAGACACCAAACCAACCAGAAGAATACAGTAATCAGCAACTCGACGCCAAGGAGCAAGAGAGGAGCCCATGATCTTGAGGTGAAAAGATGCCGGCAGAACAAAAGAGATCAAGGCACAAATTGTGCTTCCTGTGAACGACATAAGTTGCGCAAAGCCTGGAGCAAAAGTAGCCAACATAGTCAACAACACAATCACGAACAGTCGAGCAACCTGAGAGATTAACCAGCCTTTGGTTTGTGAGTTGTGGCAAAGATTTTGAGACCATCTGCATGATCTTAGCTTTAGCTCTATGATCTCATGGATAGGATGCATGATCATTGGGATGGTGAAAGTGATAGCAATGCATAGACCAACCTGTGTGGGCAAAGAAGAGGAATTGAAGATATTTAGTTGCTGACCGTTGGATAAACCTCCTGTTATATCACCCAATTGTGTATACAGGCCCTCTGTAGTTGTCTGGTTGCAGACAAACCCCCTGACCGAAGTTTTTCAACTCTTTCATCCTCAAAGAAAGGAAAACTTATTTTTTTTGATAAATAGACCTCCTGTGGGCAAAAGAGTCGCAAAAAAAACCCCTCACATAGGGGTCTATCCACAACGATAGAAATTGCAGAGCGTCTATCTGCAATTGGGCAGCAGTAAAGGGGTCTATCTGCTATTAAATCGAGGAGAAAGCATAGGCCTTTGGTTACTATCTAGTACTTACCTTAACAATTATTGTCGTCCGATTGTTGGGAAGATTAAGAGTAATAATTTCTTGAGTCTCTTCACCATAAGCCAGATATCCGAAACTCCCAAAAACAATATAAGCAATTGCAATTCCTAAAAAAGCTTGGAGCAACACCCAAGGAAATTTACTTGACTTAGCCATAGACCTCTCAAGGGCTAGAGTCACTCCAAAACCTTCAAAGCAAAATACAGCCACTCCAAAGGCAAAAGGAATGCTCCATACTCCCTTAAAAGCATTTGCACTCTCAAATGAATGGTCCCCGATTTTATTTATATCTTCTTTGATTACAATGGCCATGGCAAAGACATTGCATAATGTTGCAAATGCACTGAAGGGAGCAAGGAGAGAGAGGGAGCGGGCGAATGAGAGAAGGACCTCAAGAAGAAGTAAGAGGAAATATATGAAATATGAGGAAGAGATGGTAATATAGAAGGAGGTGAATACTGAAGAGAGGTTTTGGCCAATAAAGACAAAGAATGCGATAGAAGCAGCAGCGTGGGATACAAGGATTAGGAATTCAGTAAGAAACCGACCAGTTGCTCCAAATGCATTGTCACCTATATCGCCGTAGGTTTGAGTTTGTGCAGGTTTATCTGTTTCCTGTGTATCTTCTTCTGACTTTCTTCTGCACTCAACCTATTTTGATCGAAAATATAAGAGGATATGTAAGTTAGCCAGAGTATGTTAGTACTGAGGGGAACATGGATGCTGCTTGATGTAGAAACCCAAAATAAAGACTAAATGCATTGAAGCGTACGAGTATTATTTTTTTTTGCATTGGTCGATAGGCATGCATCAAGAA
>BQKN01057180.1:0-30604 GCA_022839385.1 Asparagus kiusianus | reverse complement strand
CGGTCATTACATTCTACCCCCCTTAAAACAAATTCCGTCCTCGGAATAAAAATAATAGTGATGTAAAAATAACCCAAGGACGGAGATATGGAAAGGGTACTCACTCAACACATATAGAGAATGGTTCATATAACTGCATTTTCATAAGCAGGGAGAAAGTAGGACAAGAACAATACAGGGTAAGGTACAAGATGTGACAACTAAGATTCAGGAAACAGATAAGGGTATCGTTGTCTCATTTCAGACTCAGACTCCCAAGTCGACTCGCCAGGAGAATTTGGATGCCACATCACACGAACGAGCGTGACGGTCTTGTTCCGGAGAGTCTTCTCTCTTTGGTCCAGAATCGCCACAGGTTGTTTCTCATATGTCAAATCAGGTCGCACCTCAATCTCCGAGAAATCTACGATATGACTCGGATCTCCGACATATCTCCGCAACTGAGAAATGTGGAATACGTCATGCACTCCAGCCAATGCGGGTGGTAATGCAAGTCGATACGCCACTTCTCCAACTCTCTCCAATACGTCAAAAGGTCCCACATATCGTGGACTCAACTTCCCACGCCTCCCAAAGCGAATGTTACCTCGGTTGGGGGAAATCTTTAGGAACACATGGTCTCCTGGCTGAAACTCCAAATGTCGACGCTTCGCATCCGCCCAATGCTTGAATCGGTCCTGCGCTATGCGAAGTCGTTCCCGAATGGTTTTGACAGCATCAACTGACTTGTCAATCAACTCCGGTCCAAAAATCTCTCGTTCACCAATATCATCCCAACTCAAAGGAGAGCGACACTTCCTCCCATATAATGCCGCAAAAGGAGCCATTCCAATGCTAGCCTGGAAGCTATTGTTGTATGAAAACTCTACCAAATGCAAGTGATCTTCCCACGATCCGTGAAAGTCAAGCATACATGCTCTAAGCATATCCTCCAAGATCTGAATGGTCCTTTCCGATTGCCCATCGGTCTGAGGATGATAAGCTGTGCTGAAACTGAGATTGGTCCCAAGACTCGCCTGCAAACTCTTCCAGAATTCTGAAGTAAATCGGGTATCACGATCTGAAACGATGCATACTGGAACTCCGTGCAATCGTACGATCTCCTCCATGTATCTCTGAGCAAGATGTTCCGTTGACTGTCATACTCGGAATGGAATGAAGTGAGCCGATTTGGTTAATCGATCTACGATCACCCAAATAGCATCATTCTGCCTAGTGCTCCGAGGTAAGCCAGTAACGAAGTCCATGGTAACATGTTGCCACTTCCATTCCGGAATAGGCAATGGCTGCAAAAGACCTGCAATGCGCTGATGCTCTGCCTTCACCTGCTGACATACAAGGCACTTCGCCACACTACGTGCCACATCTCTCTTCATACCACGCCACCAAAAGTTTAGTTTAAGATCCTTATACATCTTCGTACCTCCAGGGTGAATAGAGTATGGTGAGCTGTGAGCTTCCCGTAATAATTCTTCTCGAATATCTCCTTCTGGTACGCAGATACGACTCACAAATCGTAAAGATCCGTCCTCATGAACAACAAATTCTTGCTGAAGACCCGTCAATGCTAACTCTCTGCACTTCTGAAGAAATGAGTCACCTGATTGTGCAGCCTTGATTCGCTCGACCAATGTCGATTGAATTTGAAGATTCATCAAGGAAGCGGTGACTCCTGGAAGTATAACTTCTATACTCATATCTCTCACTTCCTGCTGAAGTCTCCACTGAGCTGTGAGGGTCATGATTGCTGGCAAACGACTCAAAGCATCTGGTACCACATTGACCTTACCAGGGTGATACTGAAGATCAATGTCGTAATCCGCCATCAACTCTAACCATCGGCGTTGCCTCATGTTGAGCTCCTTCTGAGTAAAAATGTACTTCAAACTCTTGTGATCCGTAAACACTTTCACTTGTTCTCCCAACAAATAATGTCTCCAAAGCTTAAGAGCAAAAATCACAGCTGCCAACTCCAGGTCGTGGGTAGGGTAATTCTGCTCATGCTTCTTCAACTGACGAGAAGCATACGCTACCACATGACCATCTTGCTGAAGTACGCATCCCAATCCTCTTCCTGATGCGTCGCAAAACACCTCAAAGTTCCCGCTCTTATCCGGTATCGTCAAGACAGGGGCCGAAATCAATCGAGACTTTAACTCCTCAAACGCCTGCTCACAAGTGTCGGACCAGACGAATTTAATATCCTTCCTCGTAAGACGCGTCATCGGTTCCGCAATCTTTGAGAAATCCTTGATGAAACGCCGATAATATCCAGCTAATCCCAGGAAGCTCTTAATGTCGGACACCGACTTAGGGGTAGGCCAATCCTTCACTGCAGATACCTTCTCCGGATCCACTGATATGCCGTCTCCTGACACCACGTGTCCTAGAAACGCTATACGATCTAGCCAAAACTGGCACTTGCTATACTTGGCGAATAGTCGATGCTCCCTCAAGGTCTTCAACACGTACCGTAAGTGCTCCGCATGCTCCGCTTCACTCTTAGAGTACACCAGGATATCATCAATAAAGACTTCTACAAACTTGTCCAGCACATCATAGAATACCAAATTCATCAGGTTCATGAATGTCGCCGGTGCATTAGTCACACCAAACGGCATCACTAAGAACTTGTAATGTCCATATCTCGTTCGGAACGCAGTCTTGGGAACATCAGAGTCCTTGACTTTCACCTGGTGATATCCACTCCGCAGATCCAGCTTAGAAAATACTCTCGATCCTCCCAATTGGTCAAAGATATCATCGATACGGGGAAGAGGATACTTATTCTTTACTGTCACAGCATTCAACTCCCGGTAGTTGATGCACATCCGCTTGGATCCATCCTTCTTTCCTACAAGCAACACAGGTGCTCCCCAGGCCGATACACTGGGTCGTATCAAGCCTCTGTGCATAAGATCATCCAACTGAGTCCGAAGCTCGGTCAACTCAGCCGGAGGCATACGATAAGGGGTCTTGGAGATCGGAGCAGTTCCAGGCTTCAATTCTATGGAAAACTCAATTGCTCGGTCCGGTGGTAACCCGTAAATGTCATCGGGAAACACATCTTCAAATTCCCGAACTACAATTGGCTTCTCGGATTCCACCTGCATGGCAGCAAACGTTGCCTTCTTCGGTCTAGCTCTGTACTCCACCGGTCCAGCCGATGTGCTACCACTGAGGAATTCAAACCTCGGGTGATCCGGTATCTCAAATACCACACTCCGACGGCGACAATCAATGGTGGCAAAGAATGACCCCAACCAATCCATTCCAAATACTGCATCAAAACTCGGCAGATCAATCACCAGGAAATCTGCAAAGAGCTCTCTCCTGCAGATGACTACAGGGCATGATTCATAACCACTGGATGCTACTAAGACACCACTGCCAGTATTGATATTCCAGCCTGTGGTCAGAGGAGTTACATGAAGAGAGTGGGCGGTCACAAATCGACGAGATAAGAAACAATGAGAAGCCCCAGAATCAAAGAGTGATAAAGCCGGAACGGAGGAAACAAGGACCTTGCCTATTACAGGAGGAGGTAAATGCGACTAAACTTAGTACTCATAACAATTCCTATCATGCTATCATCAGATAATGCTAAATAAGGAAAAATTCATATGCAAGTAAAACTAAGAATGAACAGTTCTTACCAGTGATAACTTGATCATTCGCCTCAGCTTCCACAGCTGACATCATGAATGTTTGACGTGGAGGTTGCTGCCCTTGTGCCTGCTGATAAAACTGCTTCTGAGGAAGTAGAGGCCCTGCTCGGGGATAGGGTCCTTGCTGAGCCGGTGCTACTAGAGCAGGTCGAGGTGGAGCTGGAAGAGCTGCCCGGACTGGAGATGGGGGCAAGCGGGCCTACTGTCGTTGCGGACAGTCTCGACTAACATGACTGGGGGACCCACAGTTGAAGCACAGATGAAGACGCCTGGGGCACTCTTGCTGAGTATGCCCAGCGTGGCTACAAAAGGAACACTTCACTGAAGGCTGGCCACGAGTCGGCACTCCAGGGCGCTGATAAGGGTGAGCCTGCTGAAATGGCTGACGCTGAGAAAACTGCTGCCTCTGAGGAGCCTGCTGCTGCTGCCTCGGAGGAGGACGCTCGACATTTCGGGATGGAGCTATTGGTATCCTACTCTGAACCACATGTGGATCTTCTGGTTCCTTCTGAACACTCTCGATCTCACGTGCTGCATCCAGTACGGCGTCGTGAGTCGTAAGTGCCCTACCAGCAAGAGCCAACCTGATATACTTGTCCAGACCTTTCTGGAACTGATGCTTCCTGATAGTGGGGTCTGTAACCAAGTGGGGAGCATATCGGCTCAAAGAAGAAAACTCGGCCTCGTACTCGTCGACTGATCGACCCCCTTGCTTGAGCTCGACAAATTTACGCAGAAGCTCATCTCGGGCCGACTGAGGAAAGTACTTCCTATTGAAGCGATCCGTGAACGTCTCCCACAGAATCGGTCTCTCTAGGTGTGTCTTCTCAGCAGCCCACCAGATTCGAGCCGTATCTGTGAGCTGGACATCCATAAGGTCCACCCATTCTGCAGGAGCAATGCGGGTCACCGTAAGGATAGTCTCGGTAACTTTCAGGAACTCTTCTGCTGCTAGAGGTCCTTCGGCACCGGAGAAAGAAGGAGGTCGCATATACCGAAACTCCCTAACACCAGGTTCTGTACGAGGGGGAGGCTGGTGAGGCTCCCGCTGCAAGTGCCCAGCCAAATGCTGCTGATTCGTTGCCAGCCCCTGAATCATTGCCAAAAGTTGGCGCGGGTCCACTTCGGGAGGAGGGACATCACTACTGGACGGGTTACCATTGCTACGTGTACCCACCATGGTTCTGAAGGGAATGCAACAAGGATCAAAATTATTGCAGGAAAAATCAACTCAAGATCAAAATCGAAATTGGGTAAGGTAGGGATGGAAACAAGATTGATCAAGATACTGGGATAAGGGCTAAGTATAGTCTTACGGATGAAATATGATATGCGTCTAAATTATTCATTATATTCTCACTGCTAGGAAATCGGAATCGTGACCGGGACCTTGACCTACGTGGGCCACCACTAAAACCTGTCACGCCCCGCTTCCCAAAATACCAGGGAATCGGGACGCGAGCAAGCCCGCGACGTATTAAACTGAGAAGAGATAAGTGCTAGACCCCGTCTTCTCAATCTAATACGCTAAGCGTCAAGAAATACAAACGAAGGCACAGGTCCCCGATCACAGTAGCGAGAATATAATAAACAACTCAGATTAGAAAAGTGACATATCACAAATAGAATATCATCCTAGACACAAAGTTTGGGTCAAACATGCCCTTATTATAAAACAGTTCAACTAGAATAGGAAGATACATAGTCTGGCAAAATAAGAAGGTAGTACTGCAAATTAACTAAGCCCGTCGAAAGACTAAAGGATAAAGTACTACATAAGTAAATGGAGGACCAATAATTAAGCTTCGGCTTCTTCTGCTCGGTCTATAGAGCACTCCTGCGGGGAATCATCTGGCTCCTGTACGACTCCGAACTGAAGCTGTTCATCATCTAAATCTGACGTACACCAGAGGAAACAGGTGTACGTCAGGGTGCAAGGCACACGGCAAGATCCCAAAAAGGGAGAAAAGAACGGTCGTACGACCAATGTAATAATGGTAATAACAATGAAAACATACAATTGAAAGTCTAAATATAATTTACTACTAGAATAGAATAATTATAATAAATCCAAGGGAAACAACCGAGTAACAAGTCGATCATGCAGCTAGCGATCAGATTAATCATCCAAGTACAGGGTTATACACTAGATGGAATTAATACTTAAAAATCTACAACTCGAGACGTAGTACGTCGAGCGAAATAATCCAAACAAGGAAACCCTCATGTATATACCATATATCTCAAATTGTAGATAATTAAATATTAACCCCGATCTATGTATGGAAAGAAATACAACTGATCTACGTCTCACAAGAATCCATAAATTCTAACCAAAATGACGATACCGATTCACCTTGACTCAACAAACCAACCACAGTGGCGACACCGATCCACTGGTAATAAGTCATGTAACTAGTCATTCTATAACAGGTCACTGGTTCACATCTCACACAGAGCCAATGCTCATATCACCGGATAATTGACTGTTCACAAATCCCCTACGTGCATCCAATCCCGCTACACATGCGGCCTAGAGGACTACACGTAAACCGTTTTCTGCCTGGTTCGAACTTCAAACAGAACCCGAGTGACGAAACGATTTCACTGACTAAAGTGATGTACACACTTCACTTTAGCCCTACAAACCAACCCCGGTGGCGACACCAACCACGGGAGCGAGCCTGGAAGATACATCAACAGCCTTATCCGATCACATGAACATCAACTTCCCCATCCCAACTCTCTTGTTTTTCTAAGCTAACATATACACATGTTTCTAAGTCTTAAACAGAACACACCAGGCCACACTAGTCATGAATTTCTAACGGTTCTTAACATAACAAAGAGTACTAAATACAGCTAATCATATACAACAATATCATAGTATATCACAAAATTAAGAAACATAAATTATGAAAATTCATAAATATCCCTTTTCTAAAATAAATCCTTAAAAATTATTTATAAATGTTCTAAATAATTTCTTTTATAAAACTTTCTTAAATTACTGAAATTATTCTAATTTGATACTTATTCTAAAATAAATTCTTTTGAATTATTTATAATTATTCTAAAATAATTCTTTTATCAAATAAATTCTATTAATTTATTATAATTACTCTAAAATGATTTTTCACCAACATAATTTATTATAATTATTTTAAAATGATTATTTTGTCAAATAAATCCTTAAAAAAATCATAAACTAATCTAAAATAATTTTATCTTATTTTATCTTTACAGTATCTATATTCAAAATATTATTTTTAGTATCATTCGTCAGATAAATCCGTACATGTCATCACGGTATATGTATTACAATGTGAATGATCATACGTTATTGTCCACAGTCCGTTTCGTTCACGATAGTTATATACGTTATAGTTCTCAGTCCAATATGTTCATGACAGTTCCGTATTTGTAACGAATAATTATTCGGGTAACGAGTTCGTATGCATAATAAATTTGTGATCAATCTAAAATTGTGCTGAGTAAGAATATGGATCGTGCGAGCAACTAATTATTTCACAGCGGATTGAATGACAAGTCAAGAGGGTATCGGGATCTTGCCTACGAGACCATGGGGTCTGACGATGAGGCTATGATGTTGATGCGGACGCGGCGTGTGGGGATCGAGGCGACGTAGCAGATGGCGGTTCTGCAACTAGGTGTGCGTCGGCATACGATCGAACAGATGGCGTGCGATGGAGGAGACGGGGCAGATGGTTGGCAGTGAGCTCGACGGCGAGGCGGAGGGGCTGTCGGGTTTGGAATAACAGTGACGAGGTAGGTCGGCGTCGCTGGTCGGCAGGTGGTGGCGCGACAGGGGGAGGAGGAGGTCGAGTAGGGGGTGTTTGGCGGCGAACGGAGGAGAAGGGCGGCGGTGCGGATCTGAGAACAGGGGGTCTCAGGCGTGGGCGAGGCCGGAGCGGCGACTGGTCGGCGTCGGCGTGGGTTCAGGGAGGGACGACGAGCTCAGGCGGCGCAGCGGCGATCAGGGGCGGAGCTGGCGGTGGAGGGCAGCGGGCGGAGCTGAGGGTGCGGGTTCGAGCTCAGGGGGAGGGGAGGTGGCTGTGGCAGAGCTCAGGGGAGGCTCGGCAGCGCGGCGGCGGGGCTCAACGGCGGCGGGGCCTGGAGCAGCGGCGAGCGGAGGAGCTGGCGGCGGTTCTGGAGCTCAAGAACAGGGGGTGCTGCAGGCGGCGAAGTGGGGTCACGGCGTCGAGGGTGGGGGCTTGGCGGCGGTGGTCAGGCTCGTCGGAGCGGCGGTCGGAGCAGAGGCTGCGGGCTGAGGTGGAGGCGGAGCGGCGCTGGCGGTGCTCGAGTTCGAGCTCGAGAGAGAGAGAGAGAGAAAGAAAGAGAGAGAGAGAGAGAGAGAGAGAGAGAGAGAGAGAGAGAGAGAGAGAGAGAGAAAGCGAGTACGAGAGAGAGATAGCTGGGTGAGGGGGTTTAAATAGATAAAAAATGAATAAAAGATTAAAAAATAAAATAAAATAATGAATGCGGTACGCGTGCAGCCGTTTTTTGGAAAAGAAGAGGAGGGAGATAACGGGGTTGTTGGGGTAGCTGATGGGGGTTTGACGCGGGAAACAAAAGCTGGGGTTATTTTCAAATGGGTTCAGGTATTTAAACGAAAATAATTAAAATAAATAATTTCTAGTACTTAAAAATTAAACTAATTACATAATAATTATCTACAAATAAAAACATACATTTTGAGCTAATACAACAGTTGATACGAAATAGTCAAAAATATACCCGTATTGTACAATTAAACGGAAATAATTAAAAATAAAAATATATTTACTTACATTTAAAATCAAATAATTATGTGACAATTATCTACACGATAAAACGTACCAGTTATGCTAATACGATAACCGATACGTAATAATACAATAATTTTCACAAATAATACGTAATTAATAGTTTAATATAATACAAGAATTAATATGTAATAGTAATAATAATATGACGTATTATTTAAAATAATACGTAATAGTATCAGTAACACAACGGATAAATCCCAAAAATTTTTATTGCACTAAATTAGTTTATAAATATCAAAACCATTTAAATGACTATATAATAAGATTTTTAAATCATAGAAATTCTAGAAAATCAAGAAAAATACAAATACTCTTTTAAAAATCATAATTAAATATTTTAAAATACCAAAAATTTATTTTAACTAATATTAAAATTTTACGGTCATTACAGCTTTCCGAACAGTATAGTTCCAGGATGTTGTGGAATTGGGAAGTGTTGATCCGCAAACCATGTCGAGTGGCTTGAATGGCCACATACAGCTCCGAGTGCTTGAGGTCAGAATTCTCGGCCAGAACATAATCGGTGATCTTGGACCACCAAGTGTCGTTACCAGGCGCCGAATATACCCACCCCGGGGCTCTGAAGTCTTTTGGGGGAAATCTCCCACCGACGCGGAAGAAGCAATGGCGAAAAGTCTCCGCTACCGCCGTCGTCTCCCCTGCCGGCGGCTCATTGGGCAGCAGGCCAGGGCGCAGACCCGTCACACGCTTACAAGAACTCTCCACCCCATACCCAGCCGAAGAGCCCGTGAAAACGCCGCAGGTGACCCCATCCTGAGTTGGAGTCAAGTCTCAGTTCATCACACGAGGGACCGCGAGAGACTGCAGCTCGACGATCGAGAATCCTCTCGGCATACTAGGGAGATAATAGTGAGTCCCTTCCACCGTACGGAACCACCTGCTCTCTTTGAGCAGCAGAACAGAAGGATCTGCCGCTGCATCGCCGAACAGAAATTGAGGCTTCGGCAGCTCTGCCCTGACATCGTCTGTCAGCACCGCATCAGTTGTCAACTCGCGCAATGTCAGGTGATACCCGTCCGAGACCCTCTTCACCAAGCCATGAGGCTTATCAACAGTGAACGCGGGTACCGGAGCCAGAGAGGGAAACCGAGGAGGTGCCGCATAACCCACACCCGCGGCGTGGCCAACGGCCACACCCTCTGGAAAAGCCTCATCAGAAAAAGTTGCTGCGAAAAAGAGCAAGAAGTCAGTCAAGACAAAATCCGCTGTAAGAGCGAAGTCGCCCATCGAACAGGTATGGGCGAATTCGCTTGTCGAAAGGGGAAACCCACTTCGAACAAGGTCTATCCGCACAGACGATACTCTCACCTTCCAGAGAAGGGCCGAACTCGCCTGTCAAAAACAAAGTTCGCCCCTCCCCTCTTCTCGTTAGAGTTTGAGTTCGCCCGAGGAGACAGAAATCACCCTTTGAAGGCAAATATAGCTAACTTAACCCCAAATCGGGGAGACCACCAAGGGACGGCGGAATTTCAGAGGGATGAGCGACACTCATTCCCCCAGGCCCTACACCAGGAGGATCTCGCGACTTACCTGAACGCGGCTCCGGCATGCGGAGGGGCGCACCGGCGGAGAGACGGTCAGAAAAGCGTCCGGGCCCTTTTCCCTTTGCAATACACTTCTTGGATCGTGGCGCCATTGAAGGATGAAGCAGCACTCTATCCCCTAGAAAAAGTTTTTGAGATTTTTGAACGCGGCAGCTCTCGAGGGGAGAAGAGGGCTCCTTTAAAAAGTCCTAACTTCCCACGTGGCCACGACCACCCTTGAAAGGCGAAACCCCCACGAACGGGAGACGTGAACACGATCGAGATCAACGGCCCAGATCACCCTCTGTACATCGAATGAACCGAGATCGGCAGTTGCATCCGACGGTTAGATTCGAAAACCACGGCCACGATCAGAACGAGGCACGCGGAGCGGACGCCGAACTGTCAAATCATGATAAAGCCACGCCGCCTTAGCTAGAAGGACACGAAGCACCGCCGGTGGACACGTGGTTTGCTCACACTAGGCCTACTTTCGCCCAAAGGAAAAGTCTCGACAGCGAAATCTTGAATAAAATCCGCAAGACAGTCAAAAATTTCGCCATCAAAGCCCAGCTTCGCCTGCGTGACTCACCCACCCTTGGGAAATAGGCGATTCGCCCAACATTGCGAAATCGGCAAAGTGACTTTGTTTAGACCCACGCCCCAGGCGGCTAGGGGTTAGAGTAGAAATCTTAGCATTAAGCCTAAGAGAAACCACTCGACAACTCATCATACTGAGGGGAATAGTATGGCTAGCCCGATTCAAACGGTAATCGGTAAAGGCATATCAAATCCGTTGATAGCTGAGGATTTGCTAAAAATCCTGAGGCACTTGATCCGCCTAAAATTTCTTTATTCAAAGTATTCCAGACCCCACGTAAGCCGGTTTTGGTCTGAAAACTTTGAAGGGGGTCTTGTAGACGGTAAAAGTTACCGCGGCGGACTAGCAAGCAAATTCGCCCATAAATCAAGACCATCCACTGAGACGAAGAGTGGGGTGTAGCCATGAAACGGGTTCAACAGCACACCTGGGCCCTCACGCGCCAAGTCATATGGACCCACTAACAGAGTGGATCTGCCCTTATAAGCCAGATCCGCTCGCAGATGTTCAAATCCGCCCTCACGAGCTAAGTCCGCTCGCAGGGGTGCGAATCCGCCTCCATCCGCTCACAGGGGCTCAAATCCGCCCTCATATACCAAACCCGCCCACAGAGGGACACGTCTACCTACGTGAGTCGAAAGCCGGGTTTCCAGGGATGAACCTTCCCCATTTCCCGCGATGCGTGGGGAGGGAGCACAGCGCTCCAGATTAGTCAGATGGCCGCCCGCAATTCTAGCAAACAAGACAGGCGCCGGACCGGCCTGCACCCTCATAAATGCATGTCACCTCACCCATCAGAATGGAAAACCGAAGCCGTCGGCGCGCCGCAAGCTATCTGGAGCTCACTCAGACACGCGACGTCCATTCTCCAACCTCTATCAAGACATAGGGAGAGGAGAGAAGGCACAGGACCCCAGGACCGTCAAATGGCCACTCGGTGACTCGCAACGCGGGTAAGCAGACAGCTGCCAGAGCAGCCTGCACCCTCATAAATGCCGTTTACCTTACTCGTCCAAACCGACAGCAAGAGCCGTCGGCGCTCGCTGAGCTGGTCAGGTCCACTCAAGCATCTGGCAACCGTCGTCACGGGTACGAGGAGGGGCTTTCCCACTCCTACGCGACGCGACGCAACATGCGGCTCATCGAATGACCGCTGACAGCACAGAGGAACAGCGGAATGTCTTTGAACAATGTATGGTCACATCCCATAATTCCAGGAACAGCCAAACTGTCTCTCTCCTATTAAAAGGCTTCTTTCAGCAACTTGAGGAGGATCGATCGATTGATCAATCAAGAGAGGAAGAGGCTTTCTGCATACCTTTGCATTACAGCGCCATCTCCTAGCTCCGAGCCCTGATCGCCGGCGAGCCAGAAGAGACGAACTCCTTCACCTTGAGCTTCTACTGAGTACTGAAGCTCTCCAACAACCTCGGTCGAATCGTCCAAGGGAGGCAAACTCGGCACGAGCACCGAGCGAAGCATCCTGTAGCTACCTTAAAGTCCCCACGATTAAACAAAGAGGGCCTTCCCTCTGCTTCTGTTGTAATTCAGATTGATTTAGTTTGTAATAAGCTTTCTTATAAATACAAACGAAATCCCCCATTTTTGGGAAAATCAGAAATTTACACCTACAGTTCCCTCTTGCCTGATCATCCCCACAAATGACAGATAGATTCTCATAATGAATCAAAGGCTTGTTGATATAATCTTTAAGCTTGTTTTTATTTTTATCCTACAAACATTAAGTTATAACTTGGATAAAGTATAGGTGAATATTTTTAATTATTGTCACGCCCCCCTTCCCAAAATATCGGGGAATCAGAACGTGAATAAGCCCGCAGCGTATTAGATTGAGGAGAAATATACACTAAACCTTTTCTTATCAATCTAATAATCTAAGTGTCAAGCAAAATTAATATCAATCACAGGTTCCCGATCACAAATAGCAAGAATATAATAAGCAACTTAGAATAAGAAATAGACATATCATCAAAAGTAGATCATCCGAGACATAAAATACGGGTCAAACATGCCCTTATTACAAACGGTCCCACTAAAAATATAAAAATACATAGTCCATAATAAAAGGAAGGTACTGCTAAATAACTAAATCCAACATTAGACTAAAGAAAAGTAATATAAAAGAGGTCTAATGTTCATCAACTACTACAGAAAGAAAAAGACTAGGCTTCGGTATGTTCTTCTGCTCCATCTGGAAGACACTTCGGCTGGGCATACACCGGCTCTGCTGCATCATCAAACTGAATATGTTCGTCCCCTAAATCCGACGCACACCAGAGAAAACAGGTGTACGTCAACGTGCATGACACACAGCAAGATCCTACATGGAAGAAAGAAACGGTCGAATGTCCAATGCAATAACAGTAATAATAAAAATAGAAGTATGCAACTGTAATTCTAACAACTAGATGCAAATCACCACTAGATTATAATAGTCAGGATAAAATCCAACCCATCCAAGAATAGGGTCACGCTACTAACCATCCTATAATAACTCACTGGTCCACATCTCAAATAGTTCAAAGTTCATACTCTCGGATAATTGACTATTCATAATCCTCTACGTGCATCCAATGCCGCTACACGATATCGGTCAAAAGACTACACGCAATCTGATTTCGGTGTGGTCCAAACTCAAGCAGAACTCGGGTGACTACACGATTTTCACTGATCAAAGTGACTACACGATTTTTACTTTGGCCCAACAAACCAACCCTGGTGACTACACGATTTTCACTGGTGCGGGTTTGGAAGATACATTAACAACCATATCCGATCACATGAACCAAGCCTTTCCCACCCCAACATCTCTTGTTTCTCTAAGTCAACAAACACGAGTAATAATAGATCTCGGGTTCACCACCTAAATTCAGTCAACGCATCCACATATGTCACTAAGTTTGTTCATGATGCACAAGGTCCCTAAGTCATGAACTACTAAGGATTCTCAATCATAACAAGGAAATAATAAATACAGGTAATATTATGTAAATAAAACATGATACGTCACGTAATCAGAATAAGAAACATGAAATCGGTGGATGATTTGCACATAAAATGTCGCGGTCAACAACCATCAATCACACGATCATAAACTAAATTAATTTAAAAATAAATAATCTTTTACAAAATGAATTCTTTTCAATTTATCTCTCACCATAATTATTCTAAAAATAATCTTTTAAAATAATAAATTCATGAATTCAAAAATAATCTTTTTACAAGATAAATTTCCATTAATTCAAAATAGTCTATTTTCCCAAAATAAATTCTTTTAAAAATATTTATCATTCTAAAATAATTCCTTCCACAAAATAAATTCTAAAAAATATTATAATTATTCTAAAATACTATTTGTCATATAGTTACGATTCATTTAGTACTATTCATCAAACTCACACAGATAATTATTAACAGCTCTAAAAGAAATAAAATAACGGAACGACTATCTTGCACATAATAATTTTTGATAATCTAAAATTTTAAAATAAATAACAAACGAGGTTGGGGATCTTGCCTAGGGTTCGTGGGTGCGAACGGAGCAACGAGGGACAACGGTGATGTAGAGCTCGTCGGTGGCTATCGTCGGGGTTGGGTAGATCTGATCTGAGCACGGGTGGAGGCGCGACGTTCGACGGTGAATGGGGGCGGCGCTGTCGGATCTGAGCGCGATGGTGATGGA
The DNA here is from genome assembly GCA_022839385.1 of Asparagus kiusianus. Taxonomy (NCBI): domain Eukaryota; kingdom Viridiplantae; phylum Streptophyta; class Magnoliopsida; order Asparagales; family Asparagaceae; genus Asparagus; species Asparagus kiusianus. The sequence continues at coordinate 16,259 of BQKN01057180.1, read as the reverse complement.
GACTCAACGGCCGGACAATGTCTTAGCGAGGGCGGACGATGGGGAGTGGCTGGTGGTGAGGGCGGTGAGATGAGGGAGGAGAAGCAGGGGTGCTCCGCAGCGAGATAGCCGGCGGTCGGGGCTGCAAGGAGGCTGGGGCAGTGGTGATTGGCAAGGGAGGAGGAGGAGGTGCAGGCGGGGGTGATGGAGGAGTGCAGACGATGGGGGTGAGGGCTGCCGAGGCGCGGGTGCTCGCCGGCGACGAGGGAAAGAGAACGAGAGAGAGGAGATAAAGGAGATGGTGTTGGTGGAGGGCGGAGGAGGAGCAACGGGTAGAGGGGGCGGTCGTGGTTGGGTCGACGGGGCTGAGGGAGCTCGGCGTTGGGAAGGGGACGGAGGAGAAAAGGTGGTTTGCGGCTGGAGGAGAGAGAGAAAGTGAGAGAGATGGCGGCGGCGGGTGTGTTTTCGTGAACATGAAGAGATACATATATAGGATATATATATATATATATAGGTATGTAATTAGGGTTAGAGTTTAGATATTTAAACGAAAAAAATTAATACAAAATATAATTACTTACATTTTAAATCAAATAATTATGGGAAAATTATCTATAAAATAAAACGTACCAGTTGTACTAATACAACAAATAATACGTAATAGTAGTAATAATACAACAAATTGTACAAATAATACGTAATATTAATAATAATACACTATATTATATGAAATAATACGTAATAGTAATACTAATACAACGTATTATTTAAAATGATACATAATAGTATCGATAACACAACGAATTAATTCCAGAAATTTTTACTACACTAAGTTAATTCATAAATATTAAAATTATTTAAATAAATATAAAAGTTGGACTTTTAAATCGTAAAAATTCTAGAAAATTAATAAAAAATACAAATACTCTTTTAAAAATTAAAATTAAAATTAAATATTTTAAAATACCAGAAAAATTATTTGACTAGTATCAAAATTCAAGGTCATTGCGATTGTACCAACATGAAAATGAATAGATGAACAATAAACTTTTACCTCATTCCATGTATCAAAACAATCAGGATCCATGACGATAGTTTGTGTTTGTTCATCCCAACCTGCACCACTAATATTATGAGCAACCTTCATATCTTGAAACTAGGAACAAATAGTTTTCATATGGTTAACAACATTTTTAGTAACAAAGGTTGTTCCAAATTGCTTGTTCACTTTAACGGCTGTCATTACAAATGCATGTTGCTTAAAGGTTTTACCTGGTTTAAAACCAGACTTTGCCAAATTTGCAAGAAAGGGTATGAGCACGTCATCATGAGCAGAGTTCCACCATCTATTTGGTGCCACATTTGTCGTGTCAAGCTCAATGGGAATTTTTCTTTTTTTATGGGCAAGAGCTTTATATTTTCTTTGAGGGGTTGCTGAAGTTGCTACTACTTCATCATTAGCCACTCTTTTTTATTATTACCTGAATTAGAAGTAGTCTTTGTAACACTAGTTGGAGATATAACTTGTCTGGAGGAATTTGGGCCTTGAAAATGTTGAGGAAAAGATGGTGGACTACTGAGCAAGTGCATGTAAGATGAAATGGGATGATGCATAGAAGTAGTTACCATCATAATGCGGCACATTTGAGAAAACGTATGGTGGTTGCACAAATGGTGAGGATGACTGGAACAACATGAAACTGCGGTTGAACCCACTGCTTGCCGGGAATGTTAGAGAATGTGGTGGGGCTAATGAAGTTAGGGAATGAGTAGTAGTCTTCCCTTTGTTCAAATCTAACCCATTAGTGGTTGATTTATCACACATTCTTATACTTTCAACAAATATAATTCTCAACAAAACAGTGTGAGTCAAAAAATACGACAAAGTGGAAATTGTAAATGATTGCAATAGATGAGATTAAAACATCAACTAACAAATTTCACACAAACTTAAAACGAAGTAGATATGATATCACGACAATAACTTACTATCACCATAATTAATCTAAGTCACACAACAACATCAAGTCTTGAGGTACACGAAAAACAACATAAAGTACTACTGAATGTAAACAAACAACGTAGATAAAATACCGTAGCAAATCATAAGGCAGTCTCAGTGGTGACAACATACCCGTATTTATTACAATAATCAATCCATTCCAAAGCGATTTGATCTCTGCGAGACTTCCACTCATCCTTTGAGGTATTTTGTTCTCTTTATGTTTGGGACTGCGTGAAATCAATAACATCGTTGCCTTCATCGATTCTCTCTTCATCATCATCCTTTTCAATGTTGATGATCTCATTGAGCAAATCATCGTTTGGATCGACTATTGCAATGTAGTTGTGGAGAACCGTGAATGCCAAAACAATGTCAACTTGTGCGGGGAAGGAGTGGTTGGGTTTTGTAGTGAGAATCTTGAAACGATTCTTCAAAATACCAAAGGTAGCTTCAATCTTTGACCTTAGAGATGAATGTCTAAGATTGAATAACTCCCTCCTATTTTGAGGTGTTCTCCCTGTAAATTCCTTTAGATGGTAACGAACGCCACGATAAGGGGATATAAAACCTGACATAGTTGTGTACCCCGCATCACACAAGTAATATTTACCTACATATTACACACATAATTTTTATGAGATATGACCGTGTAATTATTAGTGAGGAATATTAGGCAATTGGTAATTAATTTGAGGAGTTAACGAGAATTTTACCAGTGTAGACTCGTAAGCCATATGGCTGTGGTCTAGACATGGCATCTTGAAGGATTCTATAGTCATTTGCTAACCCCTCCCACACAGCTAAAGCATAGGTGAAAAGTTTGTTTGGTGTACAAGTGGCAATAATATTTTGTGTGACACATTTGCGCCATCTTAACCCCGCAACAAGACTAGCGGGTAGCATAACATCCACATGTGTCCCATCTATCATACCTATACAATCCTATAGAGTACACCAACTTACTATGTTAATGTAAGATATGATTTGATTAGACAATTATTTGCGTAATTTCATAGTGTGGATGATATACCTTGAAAAATGGATAAAATGATGGATTGTTAAGGATCTCTTGGGGCACTTCATTCGGTACTTGTTTCACATATCAGCCTTGTATGCAGGAAATAGCTTGTAATACTCTGTTGAAGTATCTACTAACTGTCTCACCTGATCTTATAAATTATATTCTCAAAATACGATTTTTGGATTTATGGTCTAATATATCCAATGTTATTGCAAGCTCTCCTCTACTGTTATATGCCTTGAGTCCTTTAAGAGATTTCCCCCTCATAATCTTTGCTAGTTTCATAAATGCACTTGATCGCATTCTAACAAAGCTTTCACAGCTATCACTACAATCGTGATATATACGATTCATCAACTCCGCCCTAATTTTTTGCTACCTTAGTTTTTCTTCACTTGGTTCAGACCGTATTGATCTACGGTGGTACTTCATTCTCCTAAAAAATGTCAAAACTATAACCATGACTAAAAATACAGTCGCAACACACATTCTTATAACAACCTCTTCATCATCAAAATCACCATCCACCTACAATTTTTACTTATATGTTAAAAATAAAGAATATGATGCCTTTTTATGGCATGCTCGGCTCATTAAAGAATAAAGAGAACCATACTTGCACGAAATAATACTATCACAATAGAAGTACATGACATCAACTCACTATTAAACCCATACATGAAATATGCCATGTAGGGTTGTCGACTCAATACCCGTAAAGCTTACAAAATAAGCATCATAGTTTTTAGAAATGTCATTGTACCTATCTACAAAATAAGCATCTAATCTGACATACATTTTAAATTTTTTATATTTCAAAAAATCATTAAAAAGGTACGCACGTGAAAATTTTTCATATGAAGCTGATAGTCATCATTACACGGAACAAATATAGATATATTCATATGAATATATATATTTATATGAAAAAATTATAACAAGCAGGGAAATGCTTATAAAACCCCAATTGCAAATAAACACAAAAAAGCATATATGCATCAGAACTTATACAGATCTATGTAAATCAGGAGTACTAATGACTAATAGTGAAATAGGATGCTAAGAGGCATTTAGGCAAAATTCCCAGTTCTTTAAAATGTCGAAGAAAACATCAATTACTAACACATGTGACAACTACAAGTGAATCAGCCAATGAAGTGTACTGCAACCTCTTATAGTGTGCTGCAACGGGCCTATGAAACTCAATGTAATGAAATATGTGGTTAAGATGTAAGAGAAAACCCAGTGAATTATTTTTTCTATCTTTCAAAAAATCAGTAAAAAGATACATATGTGAATCATAGGGTTTTATCAAGGGGATGTGAATTACAACTAAAATTACATAGGAGATACTAAAAAAGTGTTAGGGGAGTAGTAATGCATCGTGAAAGATTTTAAATTTAATATTTAATTTAAAAGGAAATTACATATAATACTAAGTTCGAAGAAATGGGAAAAAGACCCACACAAGTTGGGTTTTAGTAAATAAAGAAAAAATGTGATCAAATGTTCGGAAAAAATAAAAAATAAAAAAATTTCAAAGGATTTGGAAAGTGAAGAAATTGGAGAAAAAAGTTAAAATTAATTTCTCTTTCATCCATCTTCACTTTCTAATAGGAGGATGACACCAAAACTAGAACTATAGGCATGCAGCAGTAACTATGAATGCATCAACCCCCAAATCTCATATAATAAAATGTTGGTCAAGAATTACTAAAAATTTGATGCATGTTAAAAATTTAACAATAAAATGCTCTCAAAGCAAGGGAAAGGTTAAATGAATAGAGATCGAACCTCTTGCGGTTGAAGGTGAGGGAATCCCCGTTAATAGTAGAGATTCAGATCTGCAATATCAGATCTGACGAAGCGGCAACAACAACAAGAAGAAATCACTGTAAAGACGCTGCCTATTTGCAAGATCTGTCTGAGTTCACTCAAAAGCTGCCCGAATCATCGTCGCCCAAGCCATTCATTTGATTTTCCATCATCTAGAGTAATAAATTGATGAAGAAAAATTAGCGAATGGAATTTTTTATCGCATAGCAATGGAGCGAGCAACAGGCAGAAGAGTGAAAATGACGAGGAAGGCGGTGATGAGAACCCTAAGCGTTTCCCCCATTTTCATTCCCGCCGCCTTGAAAACTTGGCGGAGCAATTAATTTGTTCAGTGACGGGACATTTCCAGCCCATTTTAGCCCCCCACACTCTGAAATAGGTTTCCTTAAAAATCTGATGTGACACCCCATTTCAGCCCCCATTTGTTTAAATCACCAAACGAACCAAACACCTGAATTAAAAATGGGTCGAAACCAAAATTCTACGTGGCACTGTTGTCAGTTTTCAAATCCTCTATTTCTCTTTTTTTGAGCAAACAAAGAGCCCCTAAAATGAGAATATATGGCAATGATAGGAGGAATTGGTCAAACAATGGAAACGTAAAAATCTAGTAAATCCATTTATATCAAATAATAAAAGAAAATAAAAACTAGTAAAAAAGTAAAAATCAAAATAAAAAATCAAAGGATAAGAATTCTAGAGCCACATCTTAATCTTAGTTTGTATAATTCACATGAATGCGTGCATGAAATGAAATTTATGTAAAAAATACAGCAGAGATTTTTGGACAGCGGTGAGAGAAATTCAGAGAGAGAAACAAAACACAAACTCGCACCCACCTCTCTCTCTCTCTCCACATTTTTGCCTCCATCTCCTCCATCTTCTCTCCCCTTCTCGATTCCCAAAAAAAATCATCCCACCAAAAGATAGAAGGGGGAAAAAAAGAGCGAGATAACCAAACCCTAGCCCTACCACCGAATCTCGAGCTGCCCCCTCGTAATGCAAGCAGTCGCCGCCTCCCCCTCGCAAGAATCGATCGCGATCGGAACTCGGAGATGATCGCCCGATCGTAAGCAGCTCGATCCTTATTTTTTCAGTCTCCGATCGTCCTCGATCGTTTAGATTTGTTCATTTTCTTGCTATTTGTGCGAGTTTTTCGACGATCGGTTTCGACTGGTGATTAGACTGTGTTTTGATCGGAGTAAGGGCGATCGGTTTGTTTGATGTTGCTTCCCGATGATGGATTAGTGCAAAGATTGTACCTTTTTGTTGATTATCTGTGGTTTTAATTGGAGAATATTGTTTGGATTAGGATTTTTATTGAATTTTTAGTGCCGATTGCTTTATTACAGAACAAAAAGGGATTTTTACCCGTAATCAGTTCATCAGATGATAGAGATACTTGTTCTTTTGTGCTACATTCGATTCCTTTGTAAAGCCTGTCAAAAAAGCAGACCTTTTTTTATGGTTAATATTCCGAAGATCCTCGGTCTCCTTGATTTCTTTATCCCCAATTTGTTCACTGACTAGATTCTTGCTACGGCTTGTCCACTATAACATTTATAGATATCATTATTTTGCATCTATTTTTTTTATGATTGTTTTGATAAATCAAGTTACTAGTCCTTGATTGCAAGCAATTTTGTTTCTTTTTCTTGAATTTTGATGCATACTGATTTGTTTATCGTCTTTCCAAATTGAGGAGGTTGGAAGGAATTGCAGGTAATTTAAATCAAGAGTGACTTGCATGGGGATAGGATGCCAGAGTTGCGAAGTGGAGCTCGGCAAGCTCGTTTGAGATCCAAGAAACTTGAGGAGACACCAACCCAACAACAACAACCACCATTAGAACAAGCTGAGAACTGTGTTCCTCCAGCTGCTAACAATAGAACGGGAAGGCGAGGACGAGGAAGGGGATCAAAGGCTGCAGCAGTAGCAAAAGGACCTGCTGCCAATCAAACTAGGCCTGGTAGGGGAAGAGGAAGAGGGGCTATTAAACTAATTGATTTAGACCTTGATCAGCCTTGTGAAGTTTTGCCTGGAGCCGCTGCTGCTGCTGGGGGAGCTGTTGCTGGTGGTGCACAGGACTTGTTGAACCAAGCGGGAGAGGGTGCTGCTGGGAAGGAAGTGGCCATGGATGGTGGTAGTGCAGATAAGTTGTTGGGTGAAGATGATGCCAATGCAGCTCCTGTTCCAGAGAGAGTATGGCATTGTGACATGCTTGTTTTCTTTCTTATTCGGCTTGATTTTTGTGCTCATCTGCTTTGTTCATGCTCCGTGTCTCTGTTACTGCAGCTTAGATGCATTTGGTGCCTCTTAATTATGTTTTTGGAACATAGTTGTTAGTTTCCAGTGAATATAAATAGGATATTTTTCCTAGTGAAGTATGTTACTATTTTCTTGTACATAGCAATGTGGTAGCACGCCACAACTATAAATGCAACGATGGATATGCATGCATAAAAGCTAAGTAACCTGGCACATGGTCATGGGCATTTGGCTAGGATAAACCTCATAATGTTATTATTGCTCTTTTTACCAGTTTTTCTTCCTATGACGCCTTCTATTTAAACTTCGAGCATTCTGTAAATGATTGATTCCTTATTCCAATTCTTACCTGATAATATTCATGTTATCAAATGTTTTCTCTCCTTTTCAGGTCCAAGTTGGTAACTCCCCTGTATATAAAGTAGAGAAGAAGTTGGGCAAAGGTGGTTTCGGTCAGGTATATGTTGGAAGAAGGGTAAATGGTGGGACAGAACGCACGGGTCAAGATGCGTATGAGGTTGAACATCAAAATCTCACAACTCATCTCTCAAGCCTTGAGGAGAAATAAAAGCTTCTGTTGATATGTATATACTATCTTCATTGTTTTAGGTGGCACTGAAATTCGAGCATCGCAGCAGTAAAGGATGCAACTACGGTCCACCATATGAGTGGCAAGTTTATAAGTAAGAAGACATCCTATATCTTTTTTTTCCATAGATTAAGCTATGCTATATCTGAGATAATGATTCTGTGTCCTCCAGCACTCTCAACGGTTGCTATGGAATACCATGGGTTCATTTCAAGGGACGTCAAGGAGATTACTACATTCTGGTGAGTTCTAGGATCTTCAGGAAACTTCAGGAGGCCTGAAAATTTGGATTCTTTACTAAACGAAACTCAAAATTTCAGGTAATGGATATGCTTGGACCTAGTCTTTGGGATGTTTGGAACTCTGTAGGGCAGGCGTAAGTAGCAGTTGTCTTTGTTTCCTTTTCTGTTGTCAGAGAATGGGTTCCTTGTGATAATTAATGTTTTACCATGTGAAACAGGATGTCACCGAACATGGTGGCTTGCATCGCTGTGGAAGCTATATCGATCCTTGAGAAGCTTCATTTGAAGGGGTATCCTTACTGTTGCTTTCCTAATTCTCTTATACGTATTTAATGTAACTCCCGACAGTCCACAAATCAACTTTCTATTAAAGATTCATCTTCCTTTTCTGGTCAGGTTTGTACATGGAGATGTCAAGCCAGAGAACTTTTTACTAGGCCTCCCTGGGACTGCTGACGAGAAAAAACTTTTCCTTATTGATCTTGGTTTGGGTATGTACTTTTTAGTCACTATTTTCGGATATTATCTTCGCATGCTGCAGAGGCTGCAACCATTTTTTCTGCTTAATGATATGTTCTCTTAGATAAGTCCTTTCACTTTCTGTTCCTAAAAAAATTGGACTTTATTCTGAATTAATTGTATCAATGCCTATATGGTGCAGCATCTAGATGGAAGGAATCATCATCAGGTCAACATGTTGATTATGATCAAAGGCCGGATATTTTCAGGTTTGAATTTTTTATGCCATTTCTTCTGTGTATGTTGTACACAAGTTCTGATATCTTTCTTTGCAGGGGTACAATAAGATATGCAAGCGTACATGCCCATTTAGGCCGCACAGGGAGTAGGAGGGATGATCTCGAGTCACTGGCCTACACACTTATTTTCCTCATCAGAGGAAGGTTACCCTGGCAAGGTTATCAGGTAGTATTGTTGTTCGTGTTAGGAGACTTGTAGCTTATTTTCTTTTGCATTTGCATATCCGTTCACTCTCACCTTCATTTTTGTTGTCTAATAATGCAGGGAGACAACAAGAGTTTTCTTGTTTGTAAGAAGAAGATGGCTACTTCTCCAGAGTTACTGTGTTGCTTTTGCCCGTCTCCATTTAAAAATTTCCTTGAAATTGTCACAAACATGAAGTTTGATGAAGAGCCAAATTACTCCAAGCTCATTTCTCTCTTTGATAGTTTGATTGAACCATGCACTCCGTTGAGACCTATAAGAATTGATGGAGCTTTGAAGGTTTGTTTCTGAGGGGTTTAACCTGTAGTGTTCCTTGATAATTTAGGCATTTTTATCCTGGTTCTGTTTTATCCGCCAGTTTTCATTTAAGAACAACATAACAACAGTACCTTGCTCTATCTATGGCTATTAACATTCGCTAGTATGTATCTAGGTTGGACAGAAGCGTGGAAGATTGCTCGTGAATCTTGAAGAAGATGAGCAACCTAGAAAGAAAGTTCGATTGGGAAGCCCTGCAACCCAGTGGATTTCAGTTTACAATGCAAGGCGTCCAATGAAGCAGAGGTAACAACTGATGGACGTTGCCTGTGGTTTACATGCCATACAAAAACTTTTGTTCTTTATGGCGTAATGGATATCTGTCTTCCTTCAGCAATCATTTAGAAACACATTGAGATTATGCCTCTTTATTTGGCCTATATGGAGAGCTTCCTTAGTGTGGCATCAATAGGCATACTGACTTATTACTAATGTTCAGTTATAACCTTTAAGGTATCAAATATCTTCTTGGCTAAAGGCGAGAAAAAAAGTTGATCATTACCCATACTAAACTTTACCGGATTTCTTGAAGCCCTTTTTTTATGTATCCAAGGAATATGGGGTTAAAGGAGAATAACATATTCCAAAATAATTTGGGTGGTTTGAAGGTATAATAGTCCTCGTGCACTAAAATCATTTACCAAAATTGGCATTAACTATATTGGGTTAGCTTGGTTAGATGTGTGAATTACTTAATTTAATATATTTTAAATCCCATCCATATGCATCACAAACAAATTGTGGTCACTGCATCATGTGAACTTCAGTTGTGGTGCCTTTTTCATGTTATTTACCTGTTATCTTTCGAGTTTAATAGTCATATTCTGTTCGATCATAACATTAAATATCATCATGTAATGCTTTTAATGCCTAGAATATTTAAAAATTTTACCACTTGATTAACTTACGTATTATGTTTTGATTGATTGAAATCAGGTGTAATGTACGATATTCTTTAAATTAAAATATTTGAGCATTCTCTTACCAGCCCTAGATATCTTAAATATCTAAGTAGTTGAGTTGATATCTTGGTCAAATAATCAGACAGGCCAGATAAATGACTTTGCAAAGTTTAAAGACAACCAGTAATATTTAAGCATGCTTGCTGTTTAAACGGCTTGAAAAGGGCAGAACCGGAGCATTCTGATAGAAATGAATATTTGTTAGTAACAGAAATTACCTGGTCTTGCTGTAAATGGTTGGTTGCTTTCCTTGCATGGCCAAACTATGGTGTTCTTTCTTTTCTTTTCTTTTTTTTTTTTGATGTTTGACCGCTAACTAGATTTTTCTCTAAATTTTTTAAACTTAATGAAACCCAAATCTATTCTTGGACATATTTTACTACATCAGAGAAAATCCAAATATATGGTTGACACATTTTGTTATATCTTGATTTATTAAACCCAAATTTATTCTTGGGCACGCCTTTGGTTAACCCAACTTTTGTGATTAATAGAGAAAATGTTCTTGCAAGCACCAACACCTTGAGGTATTAGTTTCTCGTTTATGCTTTGTCTTAACTAAACAATTTCTGTATTTTTAATAGATACCATTATAATGTGGCGGACTCAAGGCTTCATCAACATGTAGAGAAGGGTAACGAAGATGGCTTGTACATCAGTTGTGTGGCTTCTTCAGCAAACCTTTGGGCTCTTATTATGGATGCAGGAACAGGCTTTTCTGCCCAGGTTTATGAACTCTCACCTGTCTTTCTGCACAAGGTATGCATCCTAACCATGTCTAGATGTTTCCTTTAGTTTTTTAAGTTTTTCTTGGCTGCTGGTGAATATTTTTATTTTATATTATTTTCATTTGCATTGTCATAGGACTGGATTATGGAGCAGTGGGAGAAGAACTACTATATTAGTGCTATAGCAGGAGCAACCAATGGAAGTTCATTGGTTGTGATGTCCAAAGGTCTGTACAGAATGTTGATACTGACTTTTCCCCTCTTACTTTCTATTATGTATTTGATCTCCAGTGATATGTGATGATTCAAATTACATATATGCTGTTGATATTTTATTCTCTTGATTTTTTGAATTTTTTAGTGCAAATCTTGCCAATCATAATGAGTTGTTGAGATGATTAAAAAGATTAGACCACTGAAAGATGATGACAAGCTGAAAATGTTTTATTTGATAAAAACACTTTTGTAAAAGGATTTGGCTATAAAATGTAGAAAGTAAGCGAGCTCATCTTTTCTGAATAAGTTATTGTTTGTCCTTTTCTGAATACTGTTGGCTATTTATTCCTTTTAGACACATTCTTCCATATCTTTTCCAGAAGAAAATGTTCACCAAATAATGAAATTTGCATTCTACACATTTCTCCTGTTTATTTCAATATGAAAAAGTATTCTATTGACATTGAAGGATCAATTGATGGAGTTGGACAACCACACTAATTGAAACAAAACATCCATATGTTTCCAGCTATATTACTGGATAATATCATAAATAAATGTAGGGGATTGTGGTGTCGTCCTATGAAGTTTCACCCCTTGACATGTTCAAAATAACTTTCTTCTGACTGGTTGAGTTTATTGCTTAGTATGGTTAGTGCTTGTAATATTAGGAGAAAGAAGATAGAAATGTCAAATATCCTTTTTTAATTTTTGTTAAAATTTTTCATGAAGCTTTGAGATGAATAGGGCTCTAGTTTAAAGATAATATAACATCAAAGATCAAATTTTGATCATATCTTTGGCGGAGACAAAAGTCCCTTTTGGATAGAAAATGTAAGACACCTAATTTATTTTTGATATAAATTCATATGAAATTCACAGTTTGTGATATTTTTTTATCAGGGGTTCATTCTCATATCCAATATCCTCTAAACTCCTAGTGCCACTTAATATACCCATTCTACAGTTTGCAATTTTTCTAATTGGCGTCTATATCTCCGATCCTGTAAATTAATAGTGCCATTTGCATTTACCAATTCTACTTTCTTGATATCCTTAAAGCAACTGTGGTTAGCATGCTGTCAACTCTGTTATGCATTAGAATTTTTGACATATTGTGTTGGTTGCTGAAGATGTCTAATTCCGCATGATTGGTCATTTGTTTCACGATGAAAGTTATCAAATGGCAATAGGATCTCCAATTTTCCAGTTCTTCTGACAAAGACATCAAGGAGTTTCAAATCCTGTCATGTATATAACAAACGACATTTACATTTCAATGTTTCAATGAAGCACAACCTATTTCATTGAGGGAAACAATTGGCTATGCTATATTGCTCGTTAGTTTTATGTCAAACATAGAGTGGAAGGCGAGCTATGGTAATTTGAGATATTCTGTGTCCCCATATAATTAAATGTGTTGAATTGGACATTTGTCCTAATTTTCCTAACTGTTCATTTTCTAAATATTTGGCAAAAGCTCCTATCTCTAATTTTCTGTTGACTTACCCTTGAGTTCATATCAGACAATTTACTTGTAGCAGTCATATTTTCCCGTGATGATATTTTTTCCCTTTGTTTTTGCAGGAACACCATATACTCAGCAGTCCTATAAAGTTAGTGAATCATTTCCTTTCAAATGGATCAATAAAAAGTGGAAGGAAGGCTTTCATGTCACTTCTATGACTACTGCTGGAAGCCGCTGGGGGGTGGTTATGTCCAGGAATGCTGGCTATTCTGATCAGGTAACTTTATGACAATTTTTTATATTGGACAGCTGGTGACAAAATTTAAGCAGTTAAGTTTGTGAATGTTTTATGTCTTATGCAACTCATAAATTCGTTCTTATGATTCCTTGATCCTTTAGTTCTTTTGTGTATATTCTGCAGATAAATTGTTCTTTTTGGGAAACAAATGTCACCAGATTTTAGGAAAAAAATAATACTTAAGCATTTTTTAATTGTTTTCTGAAGCATCCCATTTGTTCAAAATTTCAAATGCTATATAGTTCCAGTGTATGAAATTGCTTGTTATCATGGCTTTGTTTTACATTGTAATATATTATTAATGAGGACCAACTATTAAAGACAAAAGTATATATTGGCAAAAGTATATATTGGCCTAACTGTTTCTGTGTAATATTACGAAGCTGGTAACTAAAATTTCATGATCCAGAAATATATTTCTCTCTCCATGTGTTCTCCACCTACCATCTTCAAAATAAGATATATCACGGTGAAAGTTAGTTCTGATTTGCAGTTGCTTCTGATGTAAATCTAATTAATCATTAGGGATCAATCTATGAACAAGGTTTTCTGTAATTTGTTGAAACATCTATATTATTACCATCAAAATTGTCTTATTGTTTGTTTTTCTGGGTTGGTTCAAAATTTTTTAAACTCATCCTGCAAGTTCCTCATAAAATTGACCTGCTTATGAATATCTAAATAATATTAAGCCACATAAATGTTTTTTTTAATTGCATGCACTATTTTCTGCCAGATATCTAAACACCTATATGGCTGACCCGCTATAATTTGAGCAGGTTGTAGAATTAGATTTCCTTTACCCAAGTGAAGGAATTCATCGGCGATGGGAAAGTGGTTACAGGATAACTGCTACTGCAGCAACTCCTGACCAAGCTGCTTTTATACTAAGCATACCAAAAAGAAAACTGTCAGATGAGACCCAGGAGACTCTCCGGACATCTGCTTTTCCTAGTAACCATGTAAAGGTATGTCTTATTTATTTGATGGTTTTTTTCAACTGCAAAGTAAGTTTTTGTTGCTTTGGAAACTTTAGTACCCAATTATCTTGTCTGTGGTAGAAGCAAACCCTTGCAAAGTTATACCTGTCAGAGTAATTAAGAAAACTTCCATTAACTTTTGCTTTTGGGATTTTGCATTCATGTATGCTTTCCTTTTTGTTTTTCATTTGTTCATGTAGATATCTTAATTACCGAATTTCCTCGTACTACTTTTATTTGCAACTATTGGTGGAAACGACTAAAGTTCTCTGGGTATTATGTATTTATGATCATGCTTACTTCCAGTAGAAAAAAGACCATTTGCTCATAGTGATTGCTTAGTATTAACTATTATTTGCAACCATACCAGATCTGTCTTTGCACCGATTTTGTTTTCCATAGAGTTGAATATAAGATTAAAGTGGAGAAATATAAATAGAACTTTTGCAGCTTAATCAATTGACAACTTCTCCAGACGTCTTTCACTACAAATAATATAGGGTTAATTGGACATAGACCCCTGTAGGATTGCATTCTGCCACTTATTAACGCTTAAGTTTGATACAGACAGATGCATCCCTGAGTGAAAATGTTACGACTCTTTTTCCCTTAGGGGATGCCTGCTTTTTTTTAAAACAGGAAATAGAGATATCAAGTTATACATAGAAATCTGTACAATATGTTTCCTTTGACGACCAGCTTCAAAAGGGAACCCTTTCTCTCAATTGAATGGGCTCTCATGGATCACACATCCTACTTCCGGGTTCCTTCTATCGGTGCTTTTGCCTTTGGCACACCTATTGAGTACAGTACCCGAACCCGTTCTTTCGATATCCAGTTCCACCAGCGGCAAAGACAGTGGGATAGGTACCCCCAGCAGTTGCTTCAGCTGCTTACTTTGAACCAATTTGAATTGCACTACCAGTAAAGGTATGTACTAAGGCAGATCAAATTGGATTTAACTGGATCGGCCAGCTTATGAGTAAGCATCTGTAGTTTCAGTTGATGAGCCTGAGGCGAAGAACAAGTCATCCAAGTCCTTACTGATCCATAACTATAAGATTTTGAGCTGTTGGTAATGACTGTCGCTAGTGCTAGTGCAGCTTTCACCCCTGCAAAGAGGTAAACAGGAGGACCGGGGGGATTGAACATGAGAGCACCAAGATCTTATACCAATGTAAACACTACAATTGATTTTGCTTGCAACCATTCAACATACTTGCAAAAAATCAACCACGTTAGAGTGTCTGATTGGCAAATTCACTTCAAATTTGATAAATGTATTGCTTGTGAAATATCTCTTCATGCACGTCCCATGGATCTATGACTATCGATTGATGATCTGAAAATGATATTTACCAGATACCCTAAGCCAAATCAAGCACAACACCAGACTTATAATACGACATAAAAGGATTTTGTTACTAAAGTGCATCGTCTTCCTCTAACCTTCCTCAAACATGATGAAGTTCTCCCTTCGTCTTCCTTCTTTGTGATAACTTTTTACTGCTTCAATTTTCACTGCATATGTTTCCAGATCTCTTAAAAGATGTGATGCTTATTGTAAAATCTTTTTTTCATATCAAGATGAATCAATATTTTGTTTCTGCCGTTTCTGCTCTCTCCCTTTCCCCCTTAATGTAAGAACTCACCATCATGGTTGTCTGATTTTAGACATATATTATAATTTGGTCGTAAATCATAATACCCAATTGACAAAAAATAAATCTCTTTTGCAGGAAAAATGGGCAAAGAATCTCTATATTGCATCGATTTGCTATGGTCGGACTGTCTGTTGATCACAGGCTCGATGCATCTGATTTTGGAGCTGAAGACACCACCAGTTTTGAAATATGCAAGTGCTCATGCTTGGATTTGCAGTGGTGTCACGAGGGCAGAGGCTTATTTCGCTCAGGCTTGTGAACAGCATTGGGGGGGTGAGGGGGTTGATTAACTGCTCCCTCCTTATATGAATCTGATAGGCAGGAAAAATATGCTTTCTCTTCATTGTTGTATAAATACTGCAGAAGTTTGGGTTGTGAACAAGACTTAGTAGCATTATGGAAGAGTGAACAAGTTGGAGACTGATATTCATCAAAATCACAGCTCACAAGCTTTCAGTAAGATTTTGTATCAGTTCCATCTTGTATTGCCCTTAGCAAATAATCTTGTTAAGTCATGGTTAATATATGTTGGCACTTTTGTTGCTTAGATTTGACTCTGAATGTAAGGCTGCATGCAAGTTTCAGTCCCAATATTAGATCACGTTTGAGGTCAAGGGAAGGGATCAAGAAATCCCTGAGGATGCTACAGAGATTCACAAACCCAAGCCAAATTAGGGCTACGTGAAGCTGTGTTTATCGGTTTGAATTATATTTTGTGTTAT
>BQKN01057179.1:0-10736 GCA_022839385.1 Asparagus kiusianus | reverse complement strand
TTTCCGTCTAGGTAGTCTACCTAGACGGGTTTCCGTCTAGTTTGTCAACCTAGACGGAAATGTTACTTCCGTCTAGGTTGGTATCCGTCTAGTTTGACAATATAGACGGAATTCCGTCTAGTTTGCTCCAAACTAGACGGAAACAGAATAAACCAATCTACCTAGACGGAATTCCGTCTAGACAAGCCAACCTAGACGGATTATACACCAACCTAGACGGAAATTTCCGTCTAGTTTGGTCGTTTTTCTACTAGTGCTATCTGCCGTCCGAAGCTGATGTTGACCTCAACACTGAAACATACTCCTTTTGATGAACCAAATTGTCACGTACATAAGCATTATTTTAAACATGCAAACAAACAAAGTCGCCACCTAATTTAGTTAGTAAACTCAGTTCGATAAATGTCACAGTTAGGGTACTAATTAATATTAAGTTTATCCTGTGGATAGTCTAACCAAACAAGTGTTGTTGAGTGCTGTCTTTCACATCTCATGGTAGCTTTTCGTAAGATATTTATTCATTTTGACAAGGGGAAAATGTAATTAGAGGTAATCTAAGGGGCTAATTAAATGAGCGTTAGTTGAAATCTTCTATGTAGCACTTGGAATGAAATACATGAGATACATCTTTCATCTTCCGATATATTTATATATTTAGTATATATATAATATGACAAAAGGGAACAAGAATTATGTTAGAGCGCCTTCCATTTAAGATACATGTAATTGTGTTAAGAGTATAAAATTACAACGATCTAGTCTTGCTACAGCTTCAAAGTTTTGCTATAGTCAAAAAGACTTTACGAAGATATCAGACAACACAAATCTCATCATAGAGATACTATAATTTTTTTTTTAAAAAAAGGTACGAGCCTAGAGCCTAAATTCTGTCTACGAAAAGAATCCTCAAAGTTCAAGGGTATATATGTTATAACTGTAAAATATAATATTCGACTTCATCGCAGCTTCATATCTTTTGTAGCATTAGTAAATTTAAGAATAGATCAGATTAGAGTCCTTTGTTCGTACTCAATGTGTGCTTGACTCATCATGTTTATCCAGCAAGTCTGCATAAAATTAGATACCTATGTACTCTTAACATTAAACTAGTAGAGAGGGAGGGATATTGTATTATCTTAAAGAGGAAATTAGGCTAGTGGAATGTTTTATGTGCATCATATCCAAGATGAAATTAAATTAGACAATGATCATCACTTTTGGAGCTCAAAGCGTTTCACAGATAACCACCTAATCTTTCGGATAGATGCGTCACTTTTTTCAATTTTTTTATTTTACCAAATCTATCTTTTTTTTCTTAGTGTGCTACTTTTGTTGTTGGCCACTTCTTCTTTACAGTTAATCCCTGCTGTAATCCTTTGAAGATAAGGATTCTGATTTTAATTACTATTATATGTATCACCGTGTCAACTTGTTTCATGCTTGCCCATAGACCCAATTGCTGTCTAATTGTTTTGTACATACTTTCCACGCGTTTAATCTTGGTAGATAGACGGTTGAAGTCATTAATAGGTGAATATAATCTCATATTGGATAGGTTAAGAAAGAGTAATATATTTAAAATAAAAGTTGGGTTTGTTAATATGTGAATATAGTCCCGCATTGGATAGATTAAGAAAGAGCTATAGGTTTAAAATTAAAATGAAGTTTATGGTATCAGTGCTAAGATCATGGTCCAATAATTTAAAAGAAAAAAAGAAGAAGATGGAAGTCCAATGTGAAGTCACCATTGTTGTGCGCAGCAGAAATTTCAGCAGAGTTTCTGGTGCACAATAAGAGAGAAAGATCAATAAGAATTCCTGTCTCACCAAGGAAACAAGAATCTGAAGCGGATATCTCAACAAATTCTCAACACTCTTTGTCAGATACTTGCTTTCGAGAATCTCCCAGCTTCTTTACCTCTGATGCAAAATTCCAGCTATCGGTAGAAGAAAAAGAGGAAAGGGTCCAAACCGAAAGAATTGGAAGTCTCAGTCTAGAGTAGAAAAAGATCAGTGTGCTTGGTGCAAGGAGACTGGTCATTGGAAGAAAGACTGCCCAAAGCTCGACGAATGGATGAAAAATAAGCAGAAGGGAAAAGGGAAGCAACCATCATCAGAAGCAAACATCGTATCGGATGGTAATAATTCCGACTCTTCTATTTATTCGCTTTCTATCAGTCCGAAAGATAGCTATTCGGAGGAATCCGAGTGGATGTTGGATAGTGGTGCGACCTATCATGTGTGTCCTAGAAGGGAATGGTTCTCCAGTTTTGAGAAGCTGGTGGATAGTGATGTGGTGTACATGGCTGATAACCGTGCATGCCAGATCCTTGGGATAGGAAGAATTCGCATAAAAATATTTGACGGGACTGTTAGGGAGCTAAATGATGTGAGATATGTTCCTTCTTTGAGGAAGAACTTGATCTCGATTGGAGCTTTGGTTGGAGAGGGTCTGAAGGTTCGTGTTGAGGACATGGTTCTTGAGATCGTGGAAGACTCTCGGATTGTGATGAAGGGTGTCAGGAGGAATAACCTGTATTACTTGACTGGAGGTATAGTGGCAGGTGGAGAGCTGACGACTTCTGTTGATTCGACTAGACTACGGCATTTGGGGCTTGGCCATTCCAGTATTGATTACTCGCATAGATTGAAAGAGGGTGCGAAGACCTGCAATTTGAAGTCCAGTGAACATGTTGATGTGAGCAAGAAGACCAAGGTGAAGTGTGGCACCTCTATTCACCGTGCTAAGGGTCGTTCTGGAGGAGTTCACGTGGATGTTTGGGGGCCTTCCAAGGGGGCATCATTGGGAGGTAATAGGCGTTTGGTTTCCTTTGTTAGTGGCTGTTCTAGGCGTGTTTGGGTTGCAACCAAATCCCCTTTGGAGAAAGTCCTAGTAGTATCCAACAGATTGAAGAAGTGTGTAATAGACAGAAAGGTGAAGGTACTCTATTCTGATGGGAGGTACAAGATGGACCTATTTCTGTATTGGAGCCGAGCTCACGGCATTTCGAAACACTTCGTTGGAAAGGAAATCTTGGGGCAACTAGATAGGGTGGAAAATTTGGAGAACCGTGCCTTGCTGGAGGAGGAGCGGTGTTTGTGGTCGAGCAATGGTTTGCAGAAGAGGTTCTGGACTGAGGCTTCGACATATTTGGATCATCCTATTAAAGGGTTGTCAACTGCTATGATTGGAGGTAAAACTCCATTGGAAGATAGGTCTGATTGTGTCACTTTGGTTGAGGCTTCGATGAGGGAGCCAATTGACTCTCAGCAGGTAGAGAGTTTTGAACAGACCTTAGAGGTATCACAGCGGGTGGAGAGTGATGCTACTCCACATTGGGTAAAGATTACTCCAGATCATACTGCATTGTTTGGGATTCCAACTGAGGTGACACGGCTTGGAGATCATTTGGTTTCGGATGCAGATGATGAGTTAGGTTTTGATTCGAGTGCAGCTGATAGATGCAGTTTGGATATGACCATTGGTTCACCGCAGGTGGAGGTGTTTGAGACTATTGGAGGTGCTATCAGTCGCAGACTTGATCGTGATGTTAGAGAAGGGTTGCGAACTCTTCTATTGGATTGAGGTCGTTCGCGGCCATTTGGGTGAACTACGTGAAGGCTTGATTCCTTAGGCAAGAGGATACGTAGGCAGTCTTTATGATGCAGCCGATTTGGTGAGCGACATCGACATTTGGGGTGAGTGTTCGCACTCCCATTTGGGTCTCAGCAAGTGAGGCATTTGGTGTAGTCGATGTAGGCTCAGTTTGATTTGGTGAGTAGACACTATTTGGTTTGGTTAGTGTCGGCTCAGTTTTGAGAAAACTTCGCCGAGGTGAAGAATTGTTGATTGATGGCATCACGTGGGGGGGATCATAAGAGAGAAAGATCCAGCGGATCTTTTGAAGGGCCACTTTCTCAAGTATGCTTGGATAGCGTGTGGCTGGATTTCATCACGAGTGGAGGCTAATTGCATTGGAATCCGCATGAAGAGATGAGCAAACCGCGTGAGAGGCTATTGCCCAATGGATATTTGATTGGGTTTTGATTGATGCGTGAAGAGATAAGATTGTATCTCTTTTCCGCTGGACTAAGAGGCCCACCCGGCAGAAGCGTATAAATACCCGTTGGTTATTCCTAGGGTTCGGTGTGCAAAAGCAGAGGGGAAGATTTGGGCAGCGTTTTTTCCTTTGGCGGCTTCAGTGCAGGGCTTTGAAAAGCAGCGTGCAGAAGGGGTTCGCGTAGGAGCAAAGGACGGCTGGTAAAGGTGCAGTACTAAAAGCAAAGAGCAGTTGCAAAGAGAGAGAAAAATCAGCGGCTTTCTTTGGCTTCGTGCAAATAGGCTTTTGTGCTTTTGAGAGAGATATTTGTGTGAGGGTTTAGATTGAGTGATTGTAAATCCCAGTTGTATATCTCCCTCTAATAGTAGATCTCCCCCTCCTTGCCCCGTGGACGTAGGCAGTTTGCCGAACCACGTAAAATTAGTTGTTTGAGTTTGTGGCCATTGTAATAGATTTAGGGTCCCTCGACGCGCAGTCGTAGAGCTGACGAGCGGAAGAACAAATATCCCACTTTGATGGGATATTAGGCTTCAGATTCTTGTTTCCTTTGAGATACAAGAATTCTTATCGATCTTTCTCTCTTATTGTGCATCAGAAACTCTGCCGAAATTTCCGCTGCGCACAACAACCATGAGTAAAGTGGTGGAAGATTCAATGGATGTTTGATACATGTGCTGATTAGCACACAAGTGAAGTGGAGCAACAGGTAGTTATTAGGCATGAGTGAAGTGGAGCAACAAAAAATTTTTTTTTGACTCTGTTACTTTTGGGTAGACTCACTAATATCACCTAAGGATAATCTATCGAATGCATCCAGGATAAAAGGTAATAAAAAAACGTAAGCTACATAATCTATCTACCAAAATGAAACCATATGGATGGTGTTATGGTGTTTTTAGTCGTCAAAGTGCTTCTCTTTGCCAGCAGCGGGCAGGTGTCCCCCGACATGCACCGTTCAAATCGAATTGATGATCAGGACTGCTAGGATCCCGACTTAGCCAACTCGCCGTCTCTTTAGGTTGACTCGAAGAGGGTACTTGTCGGTCCTTGATGGGCAAAATCTGCAAGCGCACAGACTCGTTGTAGCTATCAAGGTCGATCCCACAAGGACTAGGGGTTATCTACCAAGTTTCACGTTTTCAACTAGCTAAATCAATGATTAAATTAGGAGAGATTTAATAAAAGAAATAAATAAACAACTAATCGGATGGAATTCAATATAATGAAGGACTAGGATTGGGTTATCACCACAACTTAGGTGTTCAATGATGAATTATTTCAATTCTTGGTGTTGGTTTAATCTAGAAAGGGTGAATTAGCCTAAATTAATCTAAAGCCTCTTTTAAGGTCTAAAGATCGTGCCTAATCAATCCTAATTAATTAACCTACTTTCGTGGAATCAAGATTAAATTAAACCCATTAAGCTTTATGCTAATCCTAATCAAAGCCCCAAGGAATCTAGCCTACTTTCGTGGTTCGGGCTCCCTGCTTAATTTCTAGAGATCCGGTATTAATCTTTACCTTTCAGTCCTTCAATTAACTACCTATGATTGCTAATACGGTGATCAAGCGAATCAACAAAATTAAAACACTAGAAAACAAGTTCAAAGATTTAAACTTTCACCAAGAACCTATATCAATTCATCATCAATCACCAAAAAGTTGGGTTCTTTCCCAATCCTAGACAAGAAATCTACTCACACATGATTAGGATAAGAGAATACATCCAATAATTATGCAAATCAATCATAAGAAGAAATAAATCAAAGAGAGAAAAGAATTAACCCGTCTTTCAATTGAGATCTTCAAAATCAAAACTTGCAATCCAATCTTGTACAAAAAATTAGTATCTTTCTTCAATACTTGAACTCCAAAATAATTACTAATTGATGGCTAAGAGAACATAACAAAAGATATCCAAAACCCTAAGTCAAAACATCTATTTATATGTCCCTAAAAATCTGGAAAATAACTAATTCCCGCGCCACAGGTGTGGTCTGCACCACACCAGGGTGTGGTAGGGGCTGTTTTGCTGATTTTGTGCTTGTTTCTTCAGTTTTCGGTATTTTAGCTATAACTTTTGCGTCCGACCTCGGAATGAGGTGATTCAAATTGCGTTGGAAATCTGTTGAAGAGATCTACAACTTTCATCTTTTGAGTTTTTCTTGATTCGAACTGCATCATGGTCGAAATTCCAGTTCTTCATACTCGTGCATCCATTTTCTTCACGAACCATGCCTTCGAAATCTTGTTGTTACTTCAAACTCTTGTATAACTTCCAACGATCATCAAATCTTTCAATCTTGAGCCAATACCTACATATAAGAACACAAATCACAGCAGTATCCTCGATCTAAACACGAAATATGCATTAAACACTCGTAAATCATGCTTGAAACACACTAAGATAATGCATATTTTACGTGTTTATCAGTCCTCTTATCGAAGACGACTCACTACCAGTCCACTCGACCGCTTATTCGACACCTCTTGAGGTCGACTCAAAACACGTTACTTCTCGACACCCCTTGCTACAAGCCAAAAGACGACTTCAACCTCGAAACCCCCCCCCCCCCCCACTCACTGACAGTGCATCAACGTCATATTAAATGCTTGGCATGCGCCATCATTTCTTTACCCCCGATACTATTTATGACACATCGGACCCCGCCGGCATCGTGCGCCGCCCATCGCATTTCATTAATGACGAAATGACAATGCTCATCCCGTGGTCGATCCACGACCGACACCTGTAAAGTAGACACTGACTCAACCGCCAGCTCAGGCTCGGCTAAAAAGACTAGACTACCCATCTTGCATGGCTATAAAAAGGAAAACTACTCCACATAAAATAGTAAGCAATTCCACAGCATTTTTCTCCATTCTGCTGTATTTTTCTCATATTCTCACTCAAGCACCTAGCTGACTTGATTGTCGGAGGAACAATGGGGGAACCAGTCCTCGTCCTCTTACGAGTTGTTATACGTACAGGAACGAACAACCCAACTCCAAATCGAATATTCAGAAAAGAGAACGGCCCCTATATCAACCCAGTCCTCTTATAACTATGTGATTTAAACCACCAACATATGGTAAACTAAAAACAGCAATGCTAGGAGATCTACATGTAAGTGATCCTTATCTTACTTACATGCGTGTTAATCACAATTATTTGTTAAACATAATTAGACTAATTCATGCCTATTACATGAGTAAAATATTTGACTCATTCATTTACTCCTCTATACTTAAATGAGAATACAAATATAATGTTCGTACTACAGTAAATATTGAAGTATAAACAATAGATCAAATCTGATCTTCTACACTTAAAGTTACTATTCATGTACAGTAACCATTGTAGCACCAACAGTCAATGTTTTAAATGTCGGATGTTGGGTTCATGGCGGACGGCTAAAATCCATGTCGGTTAGCGGAAATCGGGGATATATCGGGAGACATTGACTAAATATCGGATTATCATACGGGTGGTGCGCATATGTATAATATCATGTTCTAAATGTAATCTAAGCATTCCTAAATTTAATATAAGTATACTTTATAAATTCTAGAGGCGACGCCGGCGATGGGTGGATTCTGACGTCACAGGGAGGCAGTGTTGGGTCTCTTCTTTTTCTTTTTAGTCTGCTCGGGGTCCTTTGGATGAGTCACCAACAACCCTCTTCATTTTATCCCGACGATGGGATACCTTGCCGCCTTCGGATTTGGTTGGGGTTCGGATTTCGGGGCGCAATGGAAGATGGATGACGGGGGTCCGAGATGGAGGTAGGGGAATGGCGTCGTCATTCACGAAAGGAGTGATCGGTTCTCAAGTTCGTTGTAGCCCTAATTTTTCTCTTTTCTTTCTATCGGGTTCATAAGAAACCCTTAAACATAAGAACAGGTCAAACGAGTTTGGGTTTTTATCACTAAACCTAAACCTGATAACAAAAAACAGATCTAAAAAAGAGCCATATCGGCCGATTTTTCAAGGCTGAAAAATCGCCTGATATGCCCGATTATGGCCGATTTTTCAAGGCTGAAAAATTGCCCGATATGCCCGATATGACCCCGATATTTTTAATTTGGCCCTGAAAACCGACATACGAGTTGAAAACGCCCATGTCGTGTCGCTCAAGCCCTCAAACCGACATGTCGGTCGATATTTAAAACATTGCAAACAGTAAATCAAATCTGCCCCTCCATACTTGAAATACTATTTATACTACATCATTTATTGTATCATAAATAATAAAGCAAATCAAATGCATTAAAACTTGGATCCTTGTTTAAGTATAGAGGAGTAGATATGATTTCTAAATCAAATGTATTAAAAATAAGATCCTTCTTTAAGTATAGAGGAGTAGATATGAGTTTTAATTTTAAGCATGCAATAATTAAATCAAATGTATTAAAACTTAGTGGGAGACAAGTTTAAAATACAGTGCTTAAAAAAATAGGAGTCCGTGCTTTTGCACAGGCTGAACACTAATACCAACAGAATGCAAAAAAGAAAAAGAAAAAGTGAAGGTCAGATCCACTTGAAAAGCAAATTTTGGATTCTCTTTTACAATTAAACTTTACACAAACTTCAGCTATTGGATTCTTCTAGGATCTCAAAACAAAGACCTCATACTTTTTCAACAATTATTAAACTATAAGTGAAAGCACTGAACCAATCCTCAAACCTCTAAGTTATCCCTCACTTGAGTACAACATACTACGACCACTAATTTGTTTCCAATATATCACAGTATAGTAACATATACATTGAGTACGAATACACATTATCTACTACCATCTTTACTGGTTACACAGTTCACAAGACTTATTATTCATAAGGGATGATGAAGTCCATGCCTCACACAAGTGGATAAAGAGATTGGTAATCTAGTAACTGATCATATACAAAGAAATGATAGGGTTTTCGTAGTCAATTGTCAGTGTTTCTTTTGTTCTCTGAAGCGGAGACAGGTTGCTGATCAATAAAACCTACAAACCTGAGAACGAGTACATGCTCCCTTCTACCACAATGCTTGGATAATTGGGTTGAGTCTTTGTTTTCTATGACGTAAAGAAATGTCAAATCATTTGCTCAACTCGTACAGAACTTTGCACACAAAAGCCGACTTCTGAGCTAATCCAACAAGAAAATGCCGTCACGTACATCATAAAACATACATTAGACGTTTCTCCTTTAAACGACTAGGTATTACTGATATTTCACTATCAAAACATTAAAATTTCGCATACGTCAATGACTCGATCAATCAACAAATTTTCAACAACTCTCCCAGCAAAAACAAAACAAACCCAACCATACAAGTTAAAAGAGAGACAGCAGGCAGAAAATTTGACCGGTATAACTCCAAATAACTGAATACAATCAAGCTTCAGTTAGTTCATAATAACAATATCCCGTCAGCTGGTTATCAATGAAGCATTTTACAACTCACAGGAAAGATGAGGAAATATATATATATATATATATACACATGAAAAAAATAGTAAGATGCTCCTAACCGAGATTAGAAGAATCTGTCAAATTGGCTAGTAAGAGAATCCCTGAGATTGGAATACAGTCCAGAAAGCGAGTATTGCCTCAGATTAGAAACCTCGTACCATGAATTAAGTGCTACATTGTGCTTGTCTGTGCCAGAAAATGCTGTTTGAATTCCAATGCTACAGTCCACAGTGCCATCTTGACCTTGGCCTTTGCAGCTTGAAGTTTTAATAGCACAGCCTTGATTATTTAGACAGACGAAATTTGAGTTGCCAGAACAAGAAGAGCAGCCATCTCGCTTCCAATTCAAGTTTTGGAGAGTACCCTTTTGGAACTCAAGTACCTGGACGAGCAAATTTGATCAGGTATTGTTGGTTTTTACCTTTTTTACAGAGATTTTGTAAACTTACCAGGGTGAAGCTTGTTACAGAGTAAGAACTGTTACCAACAAAGGCAGGAAGAGATCTTGCTGCGTACTTTCTCCCAGCAAATGCTACCATGTATCTGTCGCCAGTGACCTAGAAAAACCCTAAAATTATTGGATCAAAAGACTGCAGAATTTGATGTGACAATTTGCATATATCTGAGTAGGGTTCATATTGAATCCTAATTTTATTTCCAAAAAAAAGGGTATATGGGAAAATAGTTTGCTGAGATAGACCGCGGGAATAATTACTGTTATCTCTGATAGACAGAACACTAACAAAGTGGCTCACTACCTCTTTCGACTTCACACATAGGAAAGTAGTGATCTATAATCTAATCCGATTGGAAACAAGTAGGAAAGTAGTGATCTATAAGATTGCAATTGGACTAGACAAAAGATCCAATCAAAAGGTACGAAAGCAGCTCTAGAACCTAATTCTAAAATGAAATCCATCTATAACAAGATGGCTAATCCGACATTCAGCATTCAACAAGATGGTCCTCGAAGAAAATAAACCTTTCAGCATTCAACAGAAACAGGAAAAAAAAAAAGTAAAAGCACTGGAATTATCCTCATTTCAGAGAATCCTCAAGAAAGGTTACTTCCACTTGTAGCTTAAGGATGCCTTCCATGAAAATGTGGGCCACATATGTTCCCTGTTCCCAATGTAATGTGACAGAGGATTCACTATCAGGTGGTTTGCTGGTAACTTTGTCAGGCATCCTATTATATATCATTGCACATGC
>BQKN01057175.1:0-19887 GCA_022839385.1 Asparagus kiusianus | reverse complement strand
CCTACGTCTCCGCTCCCCACTCCCGAGGAGAAATCCACTATCACAACCGGGTTTTTTACGCTTACCCGAATAACGTTTACACCTCACAATGTCGGTTTTCAACGCTCACCGATCAACGTTCACAAACACTCACAATGTCGGTTTTCAACGTTCACCGATCAACGTCCACTTCTCACACTAACAATATAACAACAAATGATTTGTTCTCTAATACAAGACGAGAACTCAATTAAGCATAACTCAATGTTACAATCTCTCACAACCCTAATATACTATGTATGAAAATACTAAAAGCTCAATGTGGGTGTGTGTAACAAAGAGATAAATCAAATCTAAACTCAATACAAAAACTAGCTTTAATAAAATGATAAACAAGCAAATAGATATAAAGTTAGAAATAGAGTTTAGAAAACTTCTCAATAGATCAAGAGATTGAAGGAGGATAGTTGGATGCTCAAGCACTAATAGGATCTCCTAAGCTCTTGTGAAATTGATTTCACAAACTCAAACTCTCAAATGCTTAAAAACTTCTTAAACAAACTTAAACAACACTTTAAACTATTGTTAAAATCTTTTAAACCATTCTCTTGGATTCTATAGAGAACTAAGATCAATATGGTATTTATAGCCTCTCAAGACCTCAGCCAAAAACCCCAAACAAAAGACCAAAAAACCCACAGAATCCAAAATCAAATTCTGTACAAAATAGTCGTTGGAGTATACGGCGGTCGACCGTGGAAAACTCGCGGTCGACCGCGAGCCGGCTTTGAAACTCAGAAAACTTCCAGAGACTTACGCGGTCGACCGTGGCGGTCGACCGTGAGAATTTTCGAGTTGACGGTCGACCGTGAAAGTTTCTGCAGCCCACTCAGCAAAAGACACAGGCACGGTCGACCGTGGCGGTCGACCGCAAACTGATATATGAAATAGACAGTTTTGAAATAGATTTCTGATTTTAAGAGCATGTTTAAAAATATCAAATAAATTCAAAAAAATGTGAAACTTTGGAAAATGATTATAGACTTGATAATACACATGCTACAAAAACTGATTTTCAAAAAGAACTTCCCAAATGTAAAATATCATCATTTTGTAAGGAGGTCCAAAACATAGAAATGTAAACATATGAATTTTGACATTTTGCCTAAACCATATTTTCAAACTTTACAAAATGATTTTATAGACTTGAAGAAAGATGTAAACTATTGTTATGAAGTCTATAAACAATGAATGTAGTATTTTATCAAAATACACATATAATGTACTAAAACATGATTTTATTGAACTAAATAAAATTGATATTGATGAAATCATATATATGCATATAAGTATGAAACAAAAATATGTTTTCCAATTGTATTCAATTGTTTCATAGTAAAACTTGAAACCTATCAAACCAAAACATATATGTATATATATAACTATATATATATATATATATATATATATAACCAAAACGTGTATGTGTGTATATGATTGAGCTCAAAGTACTAACACACATAATATAAACCTAAAACTAAATTTACCCAAGCTTGCGATCTTCAATGAAGCTCTATCTTGGTACACTTGCGGATGAATCTTTAACTTTGAATTGCGTAGGCTTCACTCCATAATTCCGCCAACCTCTATTGGATATGATCGTGAATGCGCAATTCCATCCATCCTCCAACGCGTTGTTTGTCTACAATAAATAGAAAACCACAAAACACTAGACAAACAACATTAGTAGTAAATTGTTTGTTAAACATCATCAAAACAAAGAGGCCAACAATCTCCCCCTTTTTGATGATGACAAATAATTTAGAAAAAAAGATATATGCATGAAAAGGAAACGAAATACAATATTATAATTATCATGCTTATAAACAAAAAGAATATACTCACAATATTTCTCCCCCTTTGACAACATCAAAAAGTGGACAAAAGGATGAAGAGAGCGAAATCTCCCCCTATCAATATGTATGTCTGAGTATATATATATATATATATATATATATATATATATATATATGGATTGCTCCCTATCAAAATGCCATATGAAGCGAATGCAATAAAGATCATGGCAAAACATGTGAGCAAGCAAAAATTTGCTAAACAACTCACATGCAAAAGAACAATAAGAACACATGTGTATATATAACATCATGAAAGATGTTACAAAGATTTTAAGATGTATATATACAAACCAAACATTTATCATACTTGACCTAAAGAGATGAAATGATGATCCAAAAAGGCATCATTAAAAAAATGTTTATGAAGGAGGATCCATGAAGGAAAATAATTTGCTTATATGTAGGGGGATAAGGAAACAAAATCAAGAATGGATATTTTTAAAATAAATCATAACAATGTATGGATTTATGAAATCAAAAGAAGAAGATGAGAATCATGCAAAAAAGTTTTTAAATCAACCAAATAGAATCTTAAATCAAAGTGTAAATCCAAAAACAATGTTTGATCAATAAAGAAAACTTTCTTTGTAGAACTTGATCAAACCACTCATAGAATACATTATAAAGCATATTTGAAATTTTTTTTTGTGCTATATAATGAATTCAAAAGAACAAATCAAAACAAAATTTTCATAGTTCAAAAATAAGATTACAAAATATACAAGAATCATGAACTATGGAAAAAAACATCTTTAAAAGTATAAAACCAAATCATCGTTGATTTTCAAAAATAAAGAGAGGTAACTATATCTAGCTCTTGAGCTAGTATCAACCCATATAAATATTTTTAGCACCCGATAAACAAGATTTAGGAATAAACACCCAATACACCCGGAGGGTTATATAAACACAAACCCCTCATCAAAACAAAACCAATAATCATGAAAACAAAAGAATTTGATCAATGAAAAAAAATTATTTTCATGTTCAAAAGTTTAAAGTATAGTTTTTTAAAACCAAGAAAAAATAAAAATAAAAACACTAAAATTTTAGGTTTAAAATCAAATTTGTTTTGGTACCCAAGTATTCTTGGTACCAAAAGGTTTAGGGACATGACCCCTATCATTTAAGCTCAAAGCCCTAGGGTTATGAACCCGTTTTGGCACATGTGGTGCACTAACACGATCAAAGCAATAATCACTCAAATGACCCTTCCTATTGCAATTTGTGTAATGAAAGAGATCCATTTGTTTTTGTGGACCATTAGCTCGTGCACGAGAATCATTTGCAAATAAATATTTTTCTTTTAAATTATATCGCAAATGAGAAACATCATTAAACAAAGGTGGTTTACTTAAGAAATTTGGCAAGTTTGAATAATTTTTCAAATCATAACAAAACTTCGCCAAATGGCCAAATCAACCATAAACATCATATTTAAAAACGTGTGGTCTACTAGAAACATTTGGCAAATGAGATTTCTTTTTCAAATCAAAATAATATTTTGCCAAGTGACCAAAACGACCACATATATCACATTTAAACACATGAGCATGTTTATGATGAACTTTATGAGTATGAGCATGTGAATGTGTATGTGTACATAAAGATGAAGCTTGATGGGATGCACAAGGAACATTAGATTTCATGGGTTTACGTGCATCATAGAAAAATTTAGCTAGATGGCCTTTTCGGCCGCAAATGGAACATTTGTAAACTTTGCTATACATATGTGCATAGTGAGTGTTGGATTTAGAAGAATTCACACGTGACTTTGTACATAAGTCCATAAGCTTATCATTTTTAACAATGCATGCTTTTAAGGTTGAATCTAAATAAGATATGTGGTTTTTTACATGATTCAACTCATCATTAGATACAACATCATTGATAATAGAAATAGAGCATGTATGGTTATTCTTAAAAGAATCAAATTCATTTCTAATGTATTCTACTTCTAGTATGGCATTATCTTTCTCATGAGTTAACTTACCAAAGTTTGAAATTAAAGAATCATGATCCAATTTTAATTTTTCATTATTTTCTTTAAGGATCATATTCTCATTAGAAATAGTATCAAACTTAGAAGCTAAAGACTCATGATCGGATTTCAAATTAACATGCTTGCTTTGTAAATCAATAAAATCATTTTGTAATTTCTTGTAGGTGTTTGCGGTGAAAATTGATTGTTTCATTGCGGGATTCATTACAAACTTCAGACGTTTACAACAAATACAAAAATCAGTCTTTTTATAAGACTTTTACACAATGAAAACAAAGAAAATTACAATTCTCTTCAAACAAACGCAACGAGTGTTTATCGCCCGCTGCTTGCGTGGGATCTTGGCCTGTGACGGGGACGCGTTAGTCTGTGGACCACCGAACGATCAATATTTGGACAGAGTTTCGTCTATCCACGAAGGGATCGAGAAACCATAGCTCTTATCTCGGCGAAGCGAGATAATCACTCTTCTTAAGATTACCGCAACGGGATAATCCTAAGGAACGAACCGGGCTGCAGATCTAACTCCTCCTCCTCTCTAAAATCTATGCACTTTAAGTCTTCAGTTTAGTAGGACTTCGCCGAGGCACGAGAATTCCAGATCCAGAAAAATGAGGGCCTGAGGTTGTATTTATAGGCTCAGGGGGGTTCCGGGCGGTTAAAACCGTACAACGACCGTTTTTAGGGGCTGGAGACACCCTTGGGTGTCTCAACTTGGGTCGAGACACCCTAGGATGTCTCGGCCTTGGCCGAGACACCTTGGGGTGTCTCGTTTGTGCCGAGACACCTCGGGGTGTCTCAACTCAGGCTGAGACGTTCTGTTTTGCATATTCGTCCGTTTCCTCCGTAACTTCTTCATCCGAACTCGGATTTGAACGATCCAAAGTGCATTGGAAAGCCGACGAGGAGTTATATAAGCTCTAATAATTAGATCATCTATGGAATAAATGAGACACGAAGGGTATTTTGCCGTTTGTGAACGACACAGGGTTCCCGATCAGTTCGTATTCTTGTTATTCTGAAATTTCGTAGTTCGTCGATTCACTTCAAGCGCTCACCGATATCAATCAAGCTTCTGTGAACTAGATAGTGATGTTCATTGTCTTTTCTTAACACTAAGCTATTCGTGGAGACCTATAGGCAATTTTCAATGCCTACAGATACCCCCTCCAAAGCGTTCCAGACTTGTTTCTTTTATAGAAGAGGCTGAAATACTTTGGATGTGATTGGTCCAACCTTCAGTCGGCGTAAAGGACCTGTAGTTAGCTTCAACTCTTGGCTTCTTCGATTTTCAGTCTATTCGATGCTTTGACGAATAGCCGAAGTCTTTCCGGCACTGCGTTCATCGTCTGGCCGTCGTCGGAGTCTCGAATCTAAGCGGGTGAGTTGATTTTGACTCTTGTCATCGAGTTGACTTAGAACTGACTATCTCCGTCACATTGTGTTGAATTAGGGTTATGAATCGTTACACGTTGACTTTTTGGTCGCAACGCGTTGACTGGCATTGACCTAGGGTTACGCGTTGACCGGCGTTGACCTAGGGTTTCGGATCGCCATTAACACAGTTTATAATCGTACGTTTGCTAGAGTATACACAGTTTAAGCTCTTAAGGTATTGGAGCGTAGCAGTCTCAAATGTCGGGGTTGTAGGACCAACTGCTAAAGCTGATTCATCTGCATGTGTGGATCTTATCTTAATGTTGTTGGATACTCGAGTCATGAGACCAACTAACGAAGTTGATGCGTTAATGACTCGTATTTATAGAATTTTTGGCAAATTCTCAGCTATCAACGGGTTTGATGAGCCTTTACCGACTACCGTTTGAGTCGGGCTAGCACGCGGATTGTTTAAGTCCGTTCCGCATGTGACGTTAAGCTAAAAGAGTTAACCCTTTTAGTGCTACGATATTGAATACGTAGACTTCATCTTTCTCTTGTAAAAAGACTAAACAACGACGTGTATCAGACGTTGACTTAGGATTTTTGGCAAATCCTCAGCCTTTAACGGATTTGACGTGCTCTTACCGATTACCGTTTGAATCGGGCTTACATGCGGATTGTTTTAAGTCCGTTCCGCATGTGACGTTGTGCTGAAGGAATGAATTCTCATAGACTTGATGCTACGATATTGAATACGTAGACTTTGTCTTTGTCACGGGAATAGACTACCCGACAACGCGTGTTAGGTGCTGACTCATTCTTACTTACGATTCAGGATAAAAGTCCCCATACTAGAATTCTGATGTCTTCTTCTATCGGTGAAAGACTAAACCGACAACGCGTGTTAGGCGTTGACTTATCCCTATTTAGGATTCAGGATAAAATTCCCCGTGCGTGTGAAGCACGGATTTTGGTGTTATGAATAACAACCTGCCACAATGTCGAATATGTGAGATTTTGTTCTTTTTTACGGTTAACGACTAACCGGCAACGCATGTTAGGCGTTGGCTTATCCCTTCTTAGGCTTCAGGATAAAATTCCCCAGACTAGAATTCGGGTGTCTTCTTCAATCGGTGAAAGACTAAACCGGCAACGCATGTTAGGCGTTGACTTATCCCTACTTAGGATTCGGGATAAAATTCCCTGTGCATAGAATGTACGGATTTGAGGTTGAGGATCGTGTCTTTTCTCAGGGTAAAGACGAACCCAAAGTTGGAGCGGCAGAATTTAATATTCTTGGCCCCAGGTCTTGTTTAGGGTGAAGACAAACCCAAAAATGAAAGAGGAAGAATTTTATATTCTATCTTTTAACACTAAAGAGGAAGAATTTTATATTCTATCTCCAGTTGGAAAGGAAACTCAAGGTGGGATCTCCACCCCCAGAATCCAAAAAGATAAAACTAAGAGTAGGATCTCCACTCCGAGAATCGGAAAGATTCAAACGACCCTAACTTTTATAGGATTGGTTGTTTGATTCAAGAAAAGAGTTCTTCATTTATTGAAGGGAAATTCCGATTTCGACCCTAACTTTTATAGGTTTGGCTGAAAAGGAATTTATGGAAGTCTTTCGTTTATCGAAAGGGATGACTTGATCTTAGTCCTAACTATCTGCAGGTTTGACTAAGTGAAGTTGGAGACAATCCTAACTTTTATAGGTTTGATTGCTCAATTTGAAAGTGGACCTCTCGTTCATGGAAGGAATCAAGAGGAGAATCTGGCTTTGGCCCTAACTTTTATAGGTTTGACCTGAAAGCAAAGGGAGCATTAGGAATGGGAGATTTGAGACGATCTTACCTTTTATAGGTTTGATTGCTTGATTTGAAAGTGAACCTCTCGTTCATGGAAGGAATCGAGAGGGGACTTTGGTTGTGGCCCTAACTATAAGAAGGTTTGACCAGGTAGACAGTGAGAGTGAGAGTACAAATTACAACGGGAGTGTTGACTCATACAAATCACAGTGGAGGTTTAGTGTTTATCACTTTGTTTGTAATGATCGGGTTATCCCTAAGAAAATTACATATAGTATTCTTCCGGGAACTTCCCGTTACATGAATCATCCACCCCCAGCTTCTTCGTGAAACTGGGTTTATCATTGCATTCGGTTGCATGATTGGGTTATCCTTAAGAATATTACGTATAAAATTCTCTAGGAACTTCCCGTTAACGGTAGGAAACAGTTTAGACTCATATACCTATTGGAGTATCAGGGAGCAGTTTAACCTCTTATATCGGTCGGAGGATTGAGAAGCAGTTTATACTCGTATACTCTTCGGAGTGTTAAGAAGCAGTTTATACTCTTATACTTGTCGGAGTCTAGGAAGGAGCAGTTTATACTCTTATACTTATCGAAGTGTAGGAAGCAGTTTATACTCTTATACTTGTCGGAGTGTAGGAAGCAGTTTATACTCTTATACTTGTCGGAGTGTTGCCGTTTTCAATTAGCTTACCCTAGCGTTATGACGCCGGCTTCAACCAATGTTTGGATGCTATTCTTTAAAGTAAAGCACGCCTTGGTAAGATGAAGGATCCTCCTGTTGTACGCGTAGTACTTCGGATCCGCAGTATTGTCAGCTTCCTCCTGATTCATGATGGGTGGCAGCTTGATCTTGTTGTTTTCGAGAAGAGTCTTGAAGATGGCTGGAACGTCTTCGTCCTTGAATGAGTACTCTTTTTGGAGCCTCGGATCCGAAGTCTTCTGTTGTCTTCGGGGCTGCTGTTGCGACGTCTGATTAACGTCAACAACTGTTGTAGGCGCCTTCCCTTCTTCATGGGAAACGAGACTCGGATTCAGAGGGTTAGCCATTGCTTGGCTTCTTTCGACCTTCCTCCTTTTGAGGAAACGTTCGGCCTGCTCGCCGTGCACCTTTAAATCTTTCCAGGTATTGAGCGGCTCTACTCCCATAACGTCCAAGATGCTAATGGACAAGTTGTTATGATAGGTTTGCAAGACGAATTCCTCCGTGACGGGATCCTTGCAGTTCATTGCCTGATTGTGGAAGCGTTTGATGAAGGTATCCACCGACTCTCCGTCTTTTTGTTTCTCATCGAAGAGTGTCCTGATCGACACTTCGGCGTCATCATCGAAGAAATGAGCGAGGAACATGCTCTCTAGGTCCTCCCAGCTGTTGATGCTTCCGGGTTTGAGACGGCGGTACCAATCGAAGACAGGCCCACGAAGGGTGCCAACTAATGACCGTACAATCAATGGATTATTGCCAGAAATCGTGCCCAAGTGGGACTTGAAGTAGATTAGATGCTGAGTGGGAGAGCCCTTCCCGTCGAACGGCGTGAAGTTGACCAGGTTGAACTTCGCCGGATACGAGATCGAATCCCACTCTTTCGGGTAAGGACACGGAATGCCGGTCTTCTTTATCTCTTGAGCAGACATTAAAGCGTTAATTTTGCTCTCGAGGCCCTTCATCTTTCCGTCCTTATCTATATCCTGTTTTGGATAATTTTCAAGAGGAATAATGCGGCCACCCCCAGCATTATCATCTTTGGTGGTTCCACCCCCAGTATTGTTGTCCTTAGTGGGACCACCCCCAGCGTTCTGATCAATAGGAGGGTCATCAGCCTTAAGGTGTTCATCCGTATCTGAATCGCTATCTATTTGATTAGCATTGTTATGATGACTGGATTCACCGAATTGATTGGACAGAGCCCGAATTTGTTGGTCATGCTCTTCCCTCATTCATAGCATAGCCATTTCCATTTCGATCTTGAATGCCTCTTTCTGCTTGGCCAATGCATCCTTAACCATTTTGGCTACTTCGTCGGTGTTAATCATAAACACCTCATGAGATTGTCCGGGACTGGATACGGTGGCTTCTGAAGCGACTGCCGAGCAAGCGTCTGACGCTTCATCGTCCGAGGATAGTCCTCTGGTCATCCTCAAATAATCTCTACGTCTAGTAGTCCCTGCACGTAGCCGAGTTAAACGATGTGATATGAAGGGGTCTGAATCAGAAGGTCAGGTAGATTTCCTCTTATCAGTCACGTTGGCGAAGACTACGGATTGTTCAGGCCCGACGGCTTCTAATTGAAGCCGAGACATTAGTTAGGCTATCCCCGAATTAACTCTCTTTCCTGGGGAGAAATCGGGGTTAATCGGAGATTTTCCCTTATCGACCATATTGATGGTGAATGCTGGGAGTTCGTCATCTCGATTGGCTGATCGCCTCTTGCTAAAACGTCTTGATTTGGGTTTCAATGCTTCTGCGGAGATACTCTCGAATATCGAGACCCTCTGTGGAGCGGTCTTGGGGCAGCTACACGCTGATAATACTGCCCTGATAATTTTGATACACGGACAGCGAGAGTCCGCTTCTCGGGTACTTCTCTTTCGAGATTTATTCGTACCCCCAGCCGATAGTACAACTCATCGACGTTACGGTCAGAGCAACCTATCGGCTGTTTACATAAATTCTCAGGTATAACGCATTCTTCTGTCTGACGCGTTTTCCTCTGGGTAAACATTGCCTTGTTGGCATCTACAGGAGTCACATGTTTGGAATCACACCCTTGTGAGGGTGAAACCTTAACGTGCTCCTGGTTTTCTGTACGTACCTCTAAGCGAGCTGTTGTAGAAATTAATTTGTTAGGAGGTCGCGTACGACCCCCAGTCCGGATGTTTGCTCGAAGCTCCTTTAACGGTATCAAGCTTTCCTTAATAAGCGCTTTTCCTCGATTCTCGGGTAGGGTACCGACACGATCCTTCAATGGGATTCTAGATTTGGGGAGATCCATGCTGTCATAGGGTTTTATCGGAGGTGCGGGAGCAGGATCTGGAGTTGATGAAGGCCGGAGAGCAACGTCGCCTGTTTTTGTCTTAGGCGCTGATTTGGCCTTTGGCATCCAAACTTGCTTAGATCTTGGCGATCTTTTAACTGCCTCGTCCTTTTGCATTTCCTGTGCTTTTCGCATAAGGGTCCGGGCATGCGCAAGCAAGGCGCAGCGCTTCTGGATTCGCTCCTTGAGAGTTGAACGAGTTTGTTTGACGTAAACCCATTCGTTAGTAGGTGGTTGGGAGGAGGATTCTGATGCTAGTCGTGGCGACAGATTAGCCACTTGGCGCTTTCTGAACTCCCGATCTGTTTGGTAATGGAGTCCATCCACCTGATCCAAAGCCTTGGCGAATTGGCGCGCGAGACGTTGGCGTTTCCTTTGACGTGCTATCTTCGATAGAGTTGGCGCGCCTTCAGCAGTCGGCTCCTTAATCGCGAAGGAGTTCAGATCTACAGATCTGGTCTCATTGGATGCCAGCGGATCGTTGCAAGGTGCAACTGTAGCAGCGACGACGTGGAGATCGACTTCTTGGGTCTTCAGATCTGGAGATCGGCGGATCTTCTGGGAGGAGGATCTTCCGGAGCTTATAAGGAGGAACAGATCTGGAGGAGGAGGAGGAGATATACTCTTCAAATTTCTACTGGTCGAAATCGTATTCGACCTCTTCGAACACCGGGATCTTGATCGTCGGCTGCGGCACGACAGCTTCGGCAGCAAGGCTGTTGGCTCCCACTGTGGTTGTCAGTTTGTTTGCAGTGAAAATTGATTATTTCATTGCGGGATTCATTACAAACTTCAGACGTTTACAATGAATACAAAAATCAATCTTTTTATAAGACTTTTACACAATGAAAACAAAGAAAATTACAATTCTCTTCAAACAAACGCAACGAGTGTTTATCGCCCGCTGCTTGCATGGGATCTTAGCCTGTGACAGGGACGCGTTAGTCCGTGGACCACCGAACGATCAATATTTGGACAGAGTTTCGTCTATCCGCGAAGGGATCGAGAAACCGTAGCTCTTATCTCGGCGAAGCGAGATAATCACTCTTCTTAAGATTACCGCAACGAGATAATCCTAAGGAACGAACCGGGCTGCAGATCTAACTCCTCCTCCTCTATGAAATCTGTACACTTTAAGTCTTCAGTTCAGCAGGGCTTCGCCGAGGCACGAGAATTCCAGATCTAGAAAAATGAGGGCCTGAGGCTGTATTTATAGGCTCAGGGGGGGTTCCGGGCGGTTAAAACCACACAACGGCCGTTTTTAGGGGCTGGAGACACCCTTGGGTGTCTCAACTTAGGCCGAGACACCCTAGGGTGTCTCAGCCTTGGCCGAGACACCTTGGGGTGTCTCGTTTGTGCCGAGACACCTCGGGGTGTCTCAACTCAGGCTGTGACGTTCTGTTTTGCATATTCGTCCGTTTCCTCCGTAACTTCTTCATCCGAACTCGGATTTGAGCGATCCAAAGTGTGTTGGAAAGCCAACGAGGAGTTCTATAAGTTCCAATGATTAGATCATCTGTGGAATAAATGAGACACGAAGGGTATTTTGCCGTTTGTGAATGACACAGGGTTCCCGATCAGTTCGTATCCTTGTTATTCTGAAATTCCGTAGTTTGTCGATTCACTTCAAACGCTCACCGACATCAATCAAGATTTTGTGAACCAGATAGTGACGTTCATCGTCTTTCTTAACACTGAGCTGTTCGTGGAGACCTATAGGCAATTTTCAATGCCTACAGTAGGCATGCAATAATCTTTCACTAGCACAAGCAAGTTCATCATTAGGTAAATCATTAATAGATTCGAACTCGCAAACCTCACTAGGGATATCGCCTAGTGCACGTGTGCATGAAGCTCCTTTTGAACTTGAAGCGAGATCCTCCAAAGCTTGTCGGATCGCCTCCAAGTCCCCTTGATGTGCTACAATAAGTTTCCAAAAGGTGTAAGCACTATCAAAATGAGCAAACTTGTTAGACATAGATGAATTAAGAGCATTTAGTAAATATTCTAACAAAATCTTGTTCATTGTAAACATCATTTTATCATGTTTACTCCACTTGGATTTCTCCAACATGGGCACAATATAAGCACAATCAATGACTTCCCATAAATCGATATTTTTAAATTGAACAAATATTTTGAATCTAAAATACCATTGAGCATAGGGGAAAACATTGAATTTAGGAGCAATACTAGAATCATAGCATAAACAAGATGCATCATTCATATCCATAATTTGTAAAAATATGTAAGCAAGATACAAATACAATCAAAACAAGATTAGCACAAAAAGATAACTTGGATCTTTAACTCAAGGCGATTAGACCTTAAATCAAAGAACACCAAGCTCTGATACCAATTGTTAGACCCTAGAGGGGGGTGATTAGGGTCTTATGCTAATCTAATCCGATTTTATGCTAATTAAAACTAATTAACAAGTTATCCTAGCAAGTATGAAATACAACAAGATATATGAGCTACGATAAGTAATATGAACAATGAGATATATCATATATGATAAAAATATATGCAAGGATATATAAACTAACACAAGGGTGAAATAAACATAAACAAGATAGTGGATGAAATAAATTGAGCAATGCACAAATAGCGATATATGATAAATGCAAAAGCAAATGCGCCAATGTCAAACTCAAACACACTCAAATGGTCACGGAGTTCGGACCTTCCGTCCTACGTCTCCGCTCCCCACTCCCGAGGAGAAATCCACTATCACAACTGAGTTTTCTATGCTTACCCGAATAACGTTTACACCTCACAATGTCGGTTTTCAACACTCACCGATCAACGTTCACAAACACTCACAATGTCGGTTTTCAACGTTCACCGATCAACGTCCACTTCTCACACTAACAATATAACAACAAATGATTTGTTCTCTAATACAAGGTGAGAACTCAATTAAGCACAACTCAATGTTACAATCTCTCACAACCCTAATTTACTATGTATGTAAATACTAAAAGCTCAATGTGGGTGTGTGTAACAAAGAGATAAATCAAATCTAAACTCAATACAAAAACTAGCTTTAATAAAATGATAAACAAGCAAATAGATATAAAGCTAGAAATAGAGTTTAGAAAACTTCTCAATAGATCAAGAGATTGAAGGAGGATAGTTGGATGCTCAATCACTAATAGGATCTCCTCAAGCTCTTGTGAAATTGATTTTACAAACTCAAACTCTCAAATGCTTAAAAGCTTCTTAAACAAACTTAAACAACACTTTAAACCTTTGTTAAAATCTTTTAAACCATTCTCTTGGATTCTATAAAGAACTGAGATCAATGGGGTATTTATAGCCTCCCAAGACCTCAGCCAAAAACCCCAAACAAAAGACCAAAAAACCCACAGAATCCAAAATCAAATTCTGTACAAAATAGCTGTTGGAGTATACGACGGTCGACCGTGGAAAACTCGCGGTCGACCGCGAGCCAGCTTTGAAACTCAGAAAACTTCCAGAGATTTACGCGGTCGATCGTAGGAATTTTTGAGCTGACGGTCGACTGTGGCGGTCGACCGCGAAAGTTTCTGTAGCCCATTCAGCAAAAGACACAGGCGCGGTCAACCGCAAACTGATATATGAAATAGACAGTTTTGAAACAGATTTCTGATTTTAAAAGCATGTTTAAAAATATCAAATAAATTCAAAAAATATAAAACTTGGGAAATGATTGTAGACATGATAATACACATGCTATAAAAACTGATTTTCGAAAAGAACTTCCCAAATGTAAAATATCATTATTTTGTAAGGAGGTCCAAAACATAGAAATGTAAACATATGAATTTTGACATTTTGCCTAAACCATATTTTCAAACTTTACAAAATGATTTTATAGACTTGAAGAAAGATGTAAACTATTGTTATGAAGTCTATAAATAATGAATGTAGTATTTTATCAAAATACACATATAATGCACTAAAACATAATTTCATTAAACTAAATAAAATTGATATTGATGAAATCATATATATGCATATAAGTATGAAATAAAAATATGATTTTCAATTGTATTCAATTGTTTCATAGTAAAACTTAAAACCTATCAAACCAAAACATATATGTATATATATAACTATATATATACAAAACCAAAATGTGTATGTGTGTATATGATTGAGCTTAAAGTACTAACACACATAATATAAACCTAAAACTAAATTTACCCAAGCTTGTGATCTTCAATGAAGCTCTATCTTGGTACACTTACGGATGAAGCTTGAACTTAAATCTTTAACTTTGAATTGCGTAGGCTTCACTCCACAATTCCGCTAACCTCCATTGGATATGATCGTGAATGCGCAATTCCATCCATCCTCCAACGTGTTGTTTGTCTACAATAAATAGAAAACCACAAATACTAGACAAACAACATTAGTAGTAAATTGTTTGTTAAACATCATCAAAACAAAGAGTCCAACATGGTTGGCTAAAAAAAGAAGGAAATCAAGGAATGACAGGTGAGTTGTCACATTATTATTGGATGATGTGGGTGATTTTTTAAGAAAATTTGTTTTGAAGTTGTTTGGTTGGCTAAAAAAATAAGGAAATAAATTATAAGAAACTTATTTCCTGTAATATGTTCTTTTCTTGTGTTTGGTTCA
This sequence comes from Asparagus kiusianus, assembly GCA_022839385.1. Classification (NCBI taxonomy): domain Eukaryota; kingdom Viridiplantae; phylum Streptophyta; class Magnoliopsida; order Asparagales; family Asparagaceae; genus Asparagus; species Asparagus kiusianus. The sequence goes on along the minus strand of BQKN01057175.1, from coordinate 5,133 downwards.
TTCATAAAAATAAGAAAATAGATGAGATGAGATGAGTTATTATTATATTATTGGATGATGTGACTCACGCTTAAGGAAATTGATTTCCTAGGTTTTTTGGAGGAAATGGGTGGAAATGAAATGTTAATAAGATGAGATGAGTTATCACTATATTATTGGATGATGTGAGTGATTTTTAAAGCTGAAATGTGATGGAGATGAGATGAGTTGGATGATGTGACTCATTTTTTGTGTTTGGTTTATTTTTAATAGATGATATGAGATGAGTTGTGAGATGAAAATAATATTTTATTAGATGTTGTGGTGAGTTTTATTAGGGATGGAAATAGATGAAAATAATATTTTATTGATTTCCATCTACCCTTTGCTTTCCTTGATTTTTAGGAAACCAACCAAACAACTTAGGGGCTATTCGTTTCGCAAAAAAAACTAGGAAATCAAAGAATAGGATTTCTTGTATTATGGTTGTTTGGTTGGTTAAAAAAAGAAGAAAATCAAAGAATAAGAGATGACATAAGTGTTAGGTCCTTTATTTTGATGATGATTTACAAACACCATTATTGGTGCTAATCGTGTATTGAGCCATCTTGTAGATTTCAATTCATTAGCACCATGTAATGGAGGATTGGATGGAACATAAGCTACAACGATGATATCTTTCATTAGCACCATGTAATGGAGGATTGGATGGAACATAAGCTACAACGATGATATCTAAAGGAGGTGGAGGCAAAGTGATGAAGCAATGCTTATCAAGAACATCATATGCAATATAGAAGCTTCATCAACTCATAAGCAATATCAAGACTCAAGGAATATGTTTCTATGTGAGAGATATTGCTATTTTATTTTCTCTCTCTAGTATTTATATGTAGGCAAGTAATTGAAGATTTCTCTTGAAGCTTTATGGGATATTACATACACACATACACTTTCAAACTCATTTTTTAGTACTTGGGTCAAAAAGACATTTTCCACTAATACATGGACCTATTTGCAAAACTTCTTTTCAAACAAGTATGATAAAGTGTTTACAAACTATTTGCCAAGTTTTACTTTTTATGAATTTATTTGATATTTGTTATCAAAGTTTTAAATCAGGTTTTCTGTGTGCATGTTTATGAGTCGACTCATGCATAGTAATGAGTCGACTCACAAACTGCTGCGTAGTTCTCTTTTCTCTTCTGCTGAGTCGACTCATAAATTTTATGAGTCGACCCGACAGGTTGAGTAGACTCATGCCTGTCATAAGTCGACTCAAGAACTGCGCTGGTTTTTGTGTTTTGGTTCTGCTGAGTCGACCCATACTTAATGAGTCGACTCATGAATGATGAGTCGACTCATATATTTTTTCAGTCGACTCATAAGCTGTTTTTTGGCCTGTAACGGTAACTTATGAGTCGACTCATGAACAGTGATGAGTCGACCCATAAACACTGTAACGGCTATATTTGTGCAGAATCAGAAATCCGTTTTTCTTGGGATTTGAGCTGATCTCTTGGGGTTTTAAATGCAGTTTTCACATCTTATAAATACCCAACAACCTCAACTACTTCTGTTATGAATATAAATTGCAAAATTACTTGAGCTTGAGTTAATTGTTTTCAAAGAGCCTTAATTTTCATTTGCTCACACTAATCAAGAGTTCACATCCCAAGCTTCAATTGCAATCTCTCTTCTTGCCATAGGCTGATTGTAAAGAGATATATTTTCTTCCATTTGCTACTGTTGTGAGCTTGATCTCGTGGAGATCATTGTGTGGTTGTAAGATCTCAAGAGGAGATCGTTGTGTAGAAGAAGTTCCGGCTTCCAAACCGGGTGTGTAGTGGATTTCTCCTCGAGAGTGGGGAGCGGGGACGTAGGTTGGAGGACCGAACCTCGTGAACATATCGCGCGTCACAAATTAGCTAACTATTTCGATCCCTACTCTCTTATTATTGTTTTTCTACTTCTTCTTATATGTGATTTATTGTATCTAATTTTTAATTGCATTTCATTAGTCCATAAACCCTATTCACCCCCCTCTAGGGCCTTTCAATTGGTATCAGAGCAAGGTCTCTACTTGTGTTAGGCTTAAAACCCTTAGAGGAAAGATCATCATGGAGGGATCAATGAACATGCCTATGCTAGAAGGACAATCAACCACTAGACCTCCCCTCTTCACTGGTAGTAACTTTGCATATTGGAAAGCTAGGATGAGAATATATTTACATTGCATTGATCTTGACATCCTAGAGATTGTAGAAAAGAAATATGAGAAGAAGCCAAGCAGTAGTATGGATGAGCATGAGAGAGAGCTAGCCAACCTAAACATCAAGGCCATGAATGCACTAATTTGTGGTCTCACCCCCAATGAGTACAAGAGAGTTTCTACGTGTGCAACCGCACACGAGATTTGGGAGAAATTGTGCATCACCCATGAGGGAACCCCCCAAGTGAAAGAATCTAAGATTAGTGGACTCATGCATGATTATGAACTGTTTAAAATGCTTCAAAATGAGTCTATTGATTCTATGTTCTCTCGGTTCACTAACATTATTAATGAATTGCATGGTCTTGACAAGGTTTTGGAGAATCAAGAAATGTGTTACAAGATTCTTCGTTCTTTGACGTCGGCTTGGGAACCTAAAGCTACGGCCATCGAAGAAGCTCATGATCTCTCAACTCTCACTATTGATGGACTTATCGGGAAACTCAAGGTTCATGAGAAGAAAGTCAAGGAGAAGGAAGAAGGACCCTCAAAGGAAACCGAGGAGCCACCTCAAAAATCAAAGCCCATTGCTCTCAAGGGAGCTATTGATGATTCATCCTCCTCGGATAGTGAAGTTGATGTCTCTAGAGAAGTGGCACACCTCTCTAGAAGAATATCAAGATTAATTAAAATGAATAAAAATTTCAAAAATCGATCTAACAACAAATTCTCTCCTCGTATAGGTAAATGCTTCGAGTGCAACGAACCGGGTCACCTAGCCAAGGATTGTCCCAAGCTCAAAGAGAAATATTTGAAATACAAGAAGAAGAAGGCAATGTATGTCGGATGGGATGAATCCGAACCTAGCGATTCGGATAGCGATGATGAGGGTGCCAAGATTGCTCTTCATGACCCAAACATTTGCTTCATGGCTCATGAAGATGAGGTACAATCCGAAACCGAAAGTGAATCCTTTTACATGTAATGTGAACTAGAAGCGGCTTTAGAAGAATTAAACTTTGAATTCAAAAGATTAGCTAAAGAATATTATTCCTTTAAAAAATTGCATATTTCTTGTGATTCTAAGTTTGAGCAACTACAATCATCTCTTGCTTTAAAAGATGAAATGATAGGAGATCTAGATTTTGAAAACAAGCAATTAAGATCTAAGATTGAAAGATTGGAAATTGAAAACAATAAGCTTAAATCTAATCATTGTTTTTCAAGTAATCACCTTGAAAATAGAAGATGGTACCATAAATCTCATGTTTCTACATATAAGAAAAAGTTTGTGTGTACATATTGCATGAAACATGGTCACATCTCTACACATTGTAGAATAAGAAATAACATTAATAATTATGAATTAATGTGGGTGCCTAAGGGTACCAAAAGTACTAACATTCAAGGACCCAAAACTTGGGTACCTAAAGGTTCTACAACTTGTCTACATGTAGGGAACGTCTCACACAAGACGTAAGGAGTTGTGGTACCTTGATAGTGGTTGCTCACTGTTCGCGGGAAAAACCAAACTCTTCTTCATTACTGATTCCATTGCACTCAATGTTAACAACTTTTTGCGTTTACAAAGATCCGGTCTTTTTATAAGAGCCGGTTACAATGAAAATCAAAGAAAACAAAGAAAAATTACAACTTTTCTTATTTAACGAACAGATCACGAGCTCCTGTTATACGGTCACTCGCTTTGTGGGTTGTTTGCCTGCGCCGAGATTGTTTACCGTGGACCACCGCGCAATCTTGATCCGAACAGATCTACGTGGTATAACGGGTATTATCCCACCAAGGAGATAATAGCCGGGAGGGATCGTTTCACCAAGGAAACAACCGCTCGAATCTCGGGATCAAAGAACCAAGCTTTGATCCGGAGTAGAACGACGTAGATCTGAGGATTAGATCCCTTCGAACTCCTGCCTTGTTTGGTGCGGGTGCTCGCCAAGAACCGAATCCGAATGTCCAAGTCTTCAAGCCTTCACAATTCCGAGTTGAGGTCACAATCCGGCAGAGTTTCGGCTCTTCAGAAGTTCAGAAAAAAGTCCTCTCAAATGAATAACCACCCCCTCTATTTATAGCCTCTCTGAACTGTGCTTGCGTGCACAAGAGAGAGGGGGGAGGGAGCCGGCCACCTTGGGGTGGCTCGGCTCATGCCGAGCCACCCTGGGGTGGCTCGGCTCATGCCGAGCCACCCTGGGGTGGCTCGGCTTTGGCCGAGCCACCCTAGGGTGGCTCGGCTTAGGCCGAGCCACCCCGGGTTAGGCTCGGTTTCGGCCGAGTCCCCCCAGGTGTGTTGGGTTCCGTCGTTTTCCGATGTTTTCGGTTATGTCCGTGATTCGGTTGTTTGATTGATCTGGAAACGATTCGTTTGACTTGGTTCCTGATTTGGCAGTAAATCCGCCTTGGTGTTTGAGTTCGAATCCTCTCTTGGTTGGATGACTCGTTGATTCCCCAAACCATCGACTTGATTCTGCATGCGAATGGATGCATTCCGTTGTTCACGTGCGGTTCGTTAGCTTCGTAGCCTCGTTATCTCGCTTTGTCGCTCGAACGTCCGTTGATTTGTCGAATCATCACGCCGAGCTGTGTTAAGGGACCTATAGGCAATTTTATACGCCTACACTCACATCACATGACGGGCAACAAGGAGTTATTTGCAACCCTATCAAGGATTGAAGGAGGCAATGTCTCCTTCGGTGACGGCGAGAAAGGTAAAATCATAGGTATTGGTTCTATTGGTAAGAAACATTCTCCCGTAATTGAAGATGTTTATTTTGTTAAAGGATTAAATCATAATCTTCTTAGTATAAGTCAACTAAGTGACAAAGGCTTTGACATCATTTTTAAACCGGACAAATGCATTGTTAGTAAAAATAACAAAACCATTTTTGTTGCTTTCAGAAAGTCTAATGTGTATATTTTTGAGATGA
>BQKN01057174.1:7565-20593 GCA_022839385.1 Asparagus kiusianus | reverse complement strand
GATCTCAACTTTGAAGGCTTGAAGGCTTGGGCTTCCAGATCCGGTGCCCGGCGATCGTCAACGTCAAATAAGGCAGGAGTTCGAGGGAATCGGATCTGAGATCTACACGATCACACTCCGGATCTAAGCTTGGTTCTTAGATCCCGAGCATCGAGCGGTTGTTTCCTTGGTGAAACAATCCCTCCCGGCTATTATTCCCTTGGTGGAATAGTACCCGTCATATCGTGTAGATCCGACCGGATCGAGATCACGCGGTGGTCCACGGATTAACCCCGGCGCAGGCAAAGAACCCACAAAGCGAGTGACCGCATAACAGGAGCTCGCGATTCGTTCGGCAAACAAGGATAAAATTTGTAATCTTTCTTTTTCTTATTTTTGATTTTCATTGTAACCGGATCTTATAAAAAGACCGGATCTTTGTAACGCATAAAGTTGTTAACTAAGATAGCAATGATATCAATGAAGAAAGACACGAATTTCCCCGCGAACAATCTGGCGACCACAGTGGGAGCCACCGATCTCGCCGACGAGATCGTTGCGTCGCAGCCACGGATCCCGATCCCGGTCGTGGAGGAGGTCGAATACGAGTTCGACCAACAGAAGTTCGAGGCGTACCTGTCGTCCTCGTCCGGATCTACCTCCTCCCGCAAGTCCAAGTCTCCAAAGTTCTCCTCCAAGAGGAAACTTCGTTGGTACGAAGATGTTGAAGCTACCAACGAAGATCTCACCCCAATTGATGCCGAAGTTGCATTGGGTGAAGCTCCACCAACCTCCAACCAGGTCGGATCTGCTCTGGCCAACTCTTCTGCCGTAGAAGGCGTGATGACTCTCTCGAAGAGAGCCCGCCAAAGGCAACGTCAACGGCTTGCGAAACAATTCGCAAAGGCGATGGAATCCATGGACGGAGTCTGTTACAAGGCGGATCTGAAGAGCAAAAGAGGCAAACAGCCTCAACAGCAGATGAATGGCGCCTCTTCCAAGCCGCCAACAAAAGAATGGGTCCGTGTCAAACGGAACCGCTCAACGCTGGAAGAACGCATTCGCAAGCGCCGTGTATTATCAGCGCAAACACGGGCTCGAGTTGAGGAAGCCCGTAGGAAGTTGCAGAATGGAGTGGCCAAGAAATCGCCACCAACTCGCAAAGTATGGAGGCCTAAGTCTGAAGCGGCGATTCAGACTAAGGAGCAACAACTGCGGCCTTCGAAAATTCAACTCCCGGCGAATCAATCCAAATCGCCGATGACTCCCTACAATTGCTCCGGGAGATCCTGCGGAACCATCCCGAAGAAGGAGGTCAATTTTGGAACGCCTCGGTCCAATCCCCGATGAAAGAGGTAAAGCTCCAATTCAAGATCGTTTGGGCCCGATGAGAGAGCCCCGAACGACTCAACATGCTGGGGGTCGCTATCACTCTCAGCATGACAAGGAGTTCAAGGCTACTGCGCGTGCCAATTTGCGCATCGAAGTCCAGAAGCTCGTCGAAGATTCACGCCCACAAAGGCGCGTTTCGAGACGCGTGACCTTTGAAAGCCCAAAGAAGGCAATTCGCCCCCAGAAGGAAACGTTGTCGCCCGATGACGATAACGTTATACCTGGGAAATCGTGCCAACACGCGATAGGTTGCTCCGACTTTCATACAGACGAGCTGTACTATCGTGCTGGGGGTACGAACAGAGCCAGAAAGAGAAGTCCTCGTAGGCTCGAGACTCAGTGCTCCTGTTCCAAACTCATTCGGGTAGTATTGTCTCAGTGTAATTGCACTAAGACGGTCCCCGAAAGGGTTTCGGTGTTCGAAAGGCTCAGCACTGAGACGCCAAAGCCAAGGCCTAGGCGTTTCCGACGAAGGAGAGCGGTGGTTGAAGACGGAGAATTTCCAAGGGTCACTGCTAATATGACCAACAAGGGGACACTGGCACGGGATGATCTCGAGTCGATTCTGAATGCATCCCGGCGTCTAACCCGTTTACAGTCCGGAGCCATCTCACGAAGGACGTATGGCAGGGTTCGGACAAGATTACCTTCAGAAGATGAAGAGTCGGATGCTTGCTCTGCGGTTGCATCTGACAACACTGTATCCAGCGAAGGAGAACCCCGCGAGTTATTCATGATAAGCGCGGAACAAGTGGCCAAGATGCTTGAAGAAGCCATGGCCAAACAACAGGAGACCTTCAGGCTCGAGATGTAGATGGCTATGCAGACCATGAGGGAGATGCATGAGCAGCAAATCCAGGCACTGAGGAACCAACAAGGCGAACCAAGCCACCGTAATCAGGTTGTTCAAGAAGTTGAGCATACGGATACGGGTGAAACTCATAATGCCAATGACCCTCCCATCAACGCAGGGGGTGGTAATGAGGATGCCAACGAAGATACAAGTGAAAACTTGAAGATCAAAAGCCTCGAGAGCAAAATCAATACCTTGATGTCCGCTCAAGAGGTGAAGAAAACGGGCATTCCTTGTCCATACCCAAGGGAGTGGGAGTCAATCCCCTATCCGGCGAAGTTTAGTCTAATCAACTTCACGCCGTTCGATGGAAAGGGTTCCCCCACCCAGCATTTGATTTATTTCAAATCGCACCTGGGTGTTATCTCCTGCAATGAGCCTCTGATGGTGCGGTCATTCGTTGGCACTCTTCGCGGAGCTGCCTTCAATTGGTATCGCCGTCTCAAGCCAGGAAGCGTGCATAGCTGGGACGACATGGAGACAAAATTCCTCGCTAACTTCTTCGACGACGACACCGAGATATCCATTGGAACGTTGCTCGACGAGAAACAAAAGGACGGGGAGTTAGTCGAAACCTTCGTCAAAAGGTTCCGGAACAAAGCGTTAAATTGCCGGGACCCGATCACTGAGGAGTTCATCCTCCAAACTTGCCACAACAACCTCGCATTGGACGTGTTGGAAGCAATAGGGACAGCACCGTCCAATACTTGGAAAGACTTGAAGGTCCGAGGGGAACAAGCCGAACGCTTCCTCCGAAGGAAGAAGGCCGAGAGGGGTCAATCGACGACGAATCCTCCGAACTCGAACTTCGCCTCCCGTGGTAAGAGCAAGACACCCGCAACGACTGTCGATGCTAATCAAACATCACAACAGCAGTCCCGGAGACAACAGAAAACTTCGGATCAGAGGCCTCAAAAAGAGTACTCCTTTAAGGACGAAGATGTTCCAGCCATCTTCGAATCGCTCCTTAAAAATAACAAGATCAAGCTCCCACCGATCACGAATCAGGAGGAAGCTGACAACACTGCGGATCCGAAGTACTGCGCATACCACAGGAGGATCCTTCATCCTACCAAGGCCTGCTTTACTCTAAAGAACAGTATCCAGACCTTGGTTGAAGCTGGCGTCATAACGCTGGAGTAAGCCAGTCAAGAATGGCGAAACTCCAGTGGGTGCACGAGTATAAACTGTATCCCAAAACTCCGACCGGTATAAGAGTATAAACTGCTTCCTGACACTCCAAAAAGTATACGAGTATAAACTGCTTCTTAATACTCCAATAGGTATATGAGTCTAAACTATTTCCTTTCTTCCACGGGAAGTTCCTGGAGAGTGCCGTGCGTGGTACTCTTAAGGATAACCCGATCGTGCACCCAGTTTTGTAAAGAAAGCTGGGGGTCGATAATTCATGTAACGGGAAGTTCCCGAAAGAATGTTAAATATAATATTCTTAGGGATAACCCGATCATTATGAATAAAGTGATAAACACTAAACACTCTTGAAATCACTGACGAATTGTCAGAACCCCGTTTTTGTTAAGTCTTTATCACTTAACATCAGAAACCCCCTTTGAGTAATTTGTACGAACCAACATCTAACAGTAATTTGTACTCTTACTCTCCTTTTTCGCTTGGTCAAACCTTCCTACAGTTAGGACCAAAACCAAAATCCCCTCTCGATTCCTTCAATGAATGAGAGGTCCACTTTCGAATTGAGTGATCAAACATTCCTACAGTTAGGATCGTCTCAAACCCCCCACTTGGTCAAACCTTCCTACAGTTAGGACCACAACCAAAATCCCCTCTCGATTCCTCCAATGAACGAGAGGCCCACAAATCGAGTGATCAAACCTTCCTACAGTTAGGGTCATCTCAAACTCACGCTTGGTCAAACCTTCCTACAGTTAGGGCCAAAACCACAATTCACTCTCGATAAACGAGAAATCCATCTTTAGTTCGGTAATCAAACCTTCCGACAGTTAGGGTTATCCGAATCTTTTCGATTCTCGGAGCGGAGATCCCACTCTTAGTTTCACCTTGCCGGATTCTGGGGGTGGAGATCCCACCTCGAGTTTCCTTCTTTGTTTGGGGAATAGAATATAAAATTCTTCCTTCCCACACCAATCCTCTTCTAAGAATTTAGGATTCATCCTAGGAAGTTTATCCCGAATCCTAAGCAGGGATAAGTCTGCGCCTAACACGCGCTACCGGTTTAGTCTTTTTCCGATTGAAAAAGGTACCAGAGTTCGATTCTGGGGTATTTTATCCTGAAACCTAAGCAAGGATAAATCCACGCCTAACACGCGCTGCCGGTTAGTTCTTGACCGTTAAAAAGAACATCCGTCCGCATATTCAACATTGTGGCAGGTTGTTATTAATAACACCAAAATCCATGCCTCACACGCATGGGGAATTTCATCCTGAATCCTAAGAAAGGATATGTCGACGCCTAACACGCGTCGCCGGTTTGGTCTTTTTCCGATTGAAAAAGATACCAGAGTTCGATTCTGGGGACCTTTATCCCAAAGCCTAAGTAGGGATAAGTCAACGTCTAATACACGTTGCTGGGTAGCCTATTCCCATAACAAATGGCGAAGTCTACGTATTCGAAGTCGTAGCACAAAAATCTAAGGGAGTTAATTCCTTTAGCGCAACGTTACATGCGAACGGATTTAAATAATCCGCATGCTAGCCCGACTCAAACGGTAGTCGGTTAAGGCTAATCAAATCCGTTGAAGGCTGAGGGTTAGCCAAAAATCCTAAAGTCAACGCCTAACACGCGTCGCCGGGTAACCTATTCCCGTAATAAATGGTAAAATCTATGTATTCAACACCATAGCACAAAGTCTAAAGGAGTTCATTCCTTTAGCACAACGTCACATGCGGAACGGATTTAAACAATCCGCATGTAAGCCCGATTCAAACGGTAATCGGTAAGAGCACGTCAAATCCGTTGAAGGCTGAGGATTTGCCAAAAATCCTAAGTCAACGTCTCATACACGTTGCTGTTTAGTCTTTTCACAGGAGAAAGACGAAGTCTACGTATTCAATATCGTAGCACTAAAAGGGTTAACTCTTTCAGCTTAACGTCACATGCGGAACGGACTTAAACAATCCGCATGCTAGCCCGACTCAAACGGTAGTCGGTAAAGGCTTATCAAATCCGTTGATGGCTGAGAATTTGCCAAAAATTCTATAAGTACGAGTCATTGACGCATTAATTCTATGGGTTGGTCTCGTGACTCGAGTATCCGCCATGCTCCAATACCTTAAGAGCTTAAACTGTGTATACTCCAGCAGACGTACGAGTATAAAATGTGTCAAACGTCGAACAGCGCATCACAATGAAGCCTGGACGCCGGACAACGCGTCGCAATGAAGCTCAAACGCCGGACGACGCCGTCAATCGATGATCAGTTCTATGCCAAAGCCGAGCCACCTGTGGGTGGCTCGGCCAAGGCCGAGCCACCTGTGGGTGGCTCGGCCAAGAGCCGAGCCACCCACAGGTGGCCGGCCCAGTTCTGTACACGGGGCACAGTTTCGAGCGCCTATAAATAGGCCTTGTGCTCATTTGGTTCAAAGGTTGGATTTTGGGAGGAGGCGAAGCCCTGCTGGATTGAAGACTCAGATCTAAAAAAAAGATCTCAACTTTGAAGGCTTGAAGGCTTGGGCTTCCAGATCCGGTGCTCGGCGATCGTCAACGTCAAATAAGGCAGGAGTTCGGGGAATCGGATCTGAGATCTACACGATCACACTCCGGATCTAAGCTTGGTTCTTAGATCCCGAGCATCGAGCGGTTGTTTCCTTGGTGAAACAATCCCTCCCGGCTATTATTCCCTTGGTGGAATAGTACCCGTCATATCGTGTAGATCCGACCGGATCGAGATCACGCGGTGGTCCACGGATTAACCCCGGTGCAGGCAAAGAACCCACAAAGCGAGTGACCGCATAACAGGAGCTCGCGATTCATTCGGCAAACAAGGATAAAATTTGTAATCTTTCTTTTTCTTATTTTTGATTTTCATTGTAACCGGATCTTATAAAAAGACCGGATCTTTGTAACGCATAAAGTTGTTAACTAAGATAGCAATGATATCAATGAAGAAAGACACGAATTTCCCCGCGAACACCCCAACCCACTCAGATCCCCCTTCACCGCCCTAAAAATCACCCTTCACCCCAACTCTCTCTCTCTCTCTCTCTCTCACTCTCTCGCTTGTGACCCTATCCCTACCGTGACCCTCCTCTCTCTCTCGCTCATGGTCGATTACTCCGTCGCTGACCCTCCCTCTCTCTCGCTCGTGGTCCTAACCCTGCCATCGACCCACCACACCTTGACCCTAAGCCCCCATCCCTCTCTCTCTCGGTCGTGGCCCCAACCCGCCAAATGCGACTCGACCCCAACTCCTACTCCCTCTCTCTCTCTCTCGTGGCCCTAACCCCGCGTATCGACCCGCCAACTCCAGATCCCTCCTCCGCGAGATTAAATTGGTACCGCTGGTAATAACTCAAACTCTCTCTCTCTCAATCTCTCTCTTGATCCCTTTGATTGGATTGGCTTCGAGGAAATGAGTTTTTTTTAGCTAGTTGTGCTAAAATTGGTGGCTATGGAGATGTGGTTTAAAAATAATTAAAACTTATTACCTCACTCACAAATATTTATTGTGAGAAAAATAAATATGCAGAGATGAATATTCACTATGTTCATGAATACTTTGGGTACTGACTCATAATGCCTGTTGCTAAAAACCTAATGAAGACATCAATAGGGAATCACATCATGATCACTTCATAAAACATTATAATGATGAATTTCTATGCTTTATATTGAACTTGTTGTAGCTATCATAGATTAATATTATGGAAACAACATGCATATTCTCTTGAAGATTAATAAAAGTAATTAATGACAATTGAAATCACATTCAATTTTGTTCTTTTAAGAATTAGAATTACTATATAAACGTGATCACGTTGGACATATTGGTAAACCTACTATATAAATGGAGAAAGCTTCGTTGATAGGTTGCCCATCCTCTTGCTTTTCATTCAATTTCAAAATATATTATTGGTGGAAAACCTCCGCTCAGCTTATAGAAATTGGATATCTCTTTCATCTTCTAAAATGTTGATACATATAAATGTAAGCCTAAAATATACTATGCGTTGTAGTTGATGACCATTTATTATGACACCTTGGCCCTGGGAATATTTTCTTCACAAGTGATGTAATTGGATATCTCTTTCCTCTTCTAAAATGTTGAATTATAGCGGTTTTACATGAAGTGGTTTACTGTTGCAGTTAAAATTTGGAGAATTGGAGAAATCGTAAATAATTTTTGATTGTGTAATGATTTAAATTCTAGATTAGTTAATTTGATTTGAAATTTGAATTCGATCTGTGGTGAATAAATATTGTTACATGTATATGTTTTATTCATATAATTTGATTTGAAATTTGGAGAAAAATAGTACCAGATGTTTTATTCATTAGATCTCATGTGCTTTCACTGTTTAGCATCATGTTAAACTTCTAATTTGGCAGAGTCGGTTGCTGTATTTTAAGGTCAGAGTAGGGTTGGGTTGATTTATCTCAAGCAAAAATTGTCATCATGTAGGCATTTTTGGACACTATTATGCTGTTGGAATTAAGCTAAATAATTGATTATTTAAGAATATCTAAATTAGGAGATGTATAACCTATCCAATTTATTTATATATTTCAATATAGTGTAAATCCTTATTTCAATATACAATTTTAGTTCATATAATCCTTCCATAACCTAACGGAACTCGGGGGCTATTGTATTTATGATCTGTTTTAGAAAATTGGCTTGCCAAGTGGTTATCCATGGCAAGAAAGAGTTTTTATGTTATGAAGAGAGATCGACGATGTGGCAGTTTTGATAATTGGGAGGAATGCAAGGCTCAAGTTGATAAATTTCCAAATGTCGCCTACAAAGGGTATGCAACGTACAAAGAAGCTTTGATTGAATGAGATAAGCACACCATCGCTCGTGATTCAGCATCCAACTCAAGGCCTGTCCAGACACCTGTTTATGTTCAAGAACAAATATTGCCAGAGGGGCATAATCTGGATGAGGACAATGAAAAACTTGGGGAAACTGTTATTTCCCCTATCTATGCTTTTGTATTAGGTTCATTGTTTACAATATTATGTGTTTGTAGTATGTCTCGTTGTAGTATTTGTTAGCTTCTCTATTGCAAAAAGTATGTAATATAATTTGTAAGTTATGTGTATGATGTATATACGTTTTCTCCCTCCCATAGTCCTTCAATGTCCTAAGATTGCTCCCAAGATTGCTATTAGTCTTTTCTTCTTGTCCTAAGATTGCTCTTCTTCTTCTCCACAACTTGGCCTAGCTGCAAATTTCATGACAAATATATAAATGAGTTAAAATGTGAATTTTTATAAAATTTTATGAAATGAATCTAAAATTTACTATGGAAGCAAACAAAAAACGAAAAGGGAACAAATCTTAAAGATTAATAATAGAACTAACACGATATGTACAAGAACTAACATGATATAAGCTATAACTAACAATAACTACGCTAGAACTAACACAACAACTTGAAACAACACTTGTGCTAGAAATAACGCGGTCACGAAGTAGAACTAACACAATATGTGCTAGAACTAATAGGATATGTGCTAGAACTAACAAAAACTACGCTAGAACTAACACAATAACTTGAAACAACACTTGTGCTAGAAATAACGTGGGCACGAAATAGAACTAACACGACATGTACAAGAACTAACAGGATATAAGCTATAACTAACAATAACTAAACTAGAACTAACACAACAACTTGAAAAATGGAATACATTATTCAAATCCTTCATTGATCAAGCTTTGCGATTCAAGTAGTATGTCAGTAATCAAATGATATTATCATGTACCTCCGATCTCATTGTATCTGTATTTTAATGCTTTTGGGGCCTCAAAATAGAACTAACACGATATGTACAATAACTAACATGATATAAGCTATAACTAACAATAACTACACTATAACTAACACATCAACTTGAAACAACACTTGTGCTAGAAATAACGCGGGCACGAAGTAGAACTAACACAAGATGTGCTAGAACTAACAGGATATGTGCTAGAACTAACAATAACTATGCTAGAACTAACACATCAAATTGAAACAATACTTGTGCTAGAAATAACGTGGGCACGAAATAAAACTAACACGATATGTACAAGAACTAACAGGATATAAGCTATAACTAACAAATGATATTATCCTTTGTCTATCTTTTACTTTTGCCCTCCTATTTTCTCTCTGATTCATAAATCTTCAACCTGTTACTGAAGAACACTATATATGTTACAAAACATTACACCGTTCATTCATTAAGTAGTACAACATAAGACTCATTTCAACCACATAAAAATCTCAAATAGCAATTGTCATCCACTTATATATCTAAAACTTGCAAGATTGCTCCCAAGATTGCTATTAGTCTTTTCATGTTATCCCAAGATTGCTCTTCTTCTTCTCCACAACTTGGCCTAGCTGCAAATTTCATGACAAATATTTGAAATGAGTTAAAATGTGAATTTTTATGAAGTTTTATAAATGAATCTAAAATTTACTATGGAAGCAAACAAAAAGCGAAAAGGGAACAAATCCAGACATACATATGTAGGCATCGAAAATTGCCGATAAGTCCCCGCACACAGCTCAATGTCAACGAGCGACGATTGAACGTCACTACCCGGCTCACAAGAATTCCAACGACGTCGGTAAACGCCTGAAGTGAACCAACGGACTACGTGAGCCGACAGAATCTCAGAATCACGGGGATACGGATTGACCGAAAACCCCGCGACCACCGCAATTGGGCCAACGCATGCCGTGTCCCGATCACCACACTGATAATCCAACCGATGGGATCTACAGAATTCCTCGACGGGCTTCCAACACAACCGGAACCAGTTAAACCCAAGGCCGGATAAAGACACTACAGCGAAGTCAATCAAAGAACACTGCGGAACATCTCGGATGACACGAAACACCCCGGGGGTGTCTCAGAAAACCCAAGACACCCCAAGGGTGTCTCGGAAAATCCAAGACACCCCTAGGGTGTCTCGGAAATTCCGAGACACCCAAGGGTGTCTCGGAAAATCCGAGACACCCAAGGGGTGTCTCGGATTTTCTGAGACACCCAGGGGGTGTCCTTGTGATTTTTTTGAGCCCCCTACCCTCCTTGTTTCCTATAAATAGGCCCCCTAGGCCTCCATTGTGAAGGGCTCTTGATTTTGCTCTGGTTTAGCTTTGGGAGAAGAATTTCCGGTCTTGGGATTATCCTCGAGATCTGAAATTCCAGAGTCTGAAGCGGCGAAGCCCTGCTGAATTGAGGAGTCAGAGTTATTCATCAAGGTTCATTCACCCCCCCTGATCCTTAGTATTGCCCATTAGCGGTGACTACTAAGAAGAGCTAGTGCCTCGTTTAACCGAGGCATAAGCTTTAAACTTCTAAGATCTCACGCGGATCGACGAAGTTCTGTTTCTATATCCTACGCGGATAGACGAAACTCTGCCGGATCTTACCGGCAAGGATCTTGAAGAGTCGGCGGTCCACGGACATCGACGTCCCCGTCACAGGCCAACAACCCACGCAAGCGAGACCGTACCAAACCGGGCTCTCGTGTTTATTTTCGTTTAAGTTGTAATCTTTTGTTTTCATTTAAACCCTGTTGTAACGCTCAAAGTTGTAACAGATCTCAAAAAAGAGAACATCAATGAAAACAGCAACTTTTACCGGAAACAAGCTGGCGACCACAGTGGGAGCCACCGATCACGCTGCCGAGATCGGAGTGACGCAACCGGCCTTCAAGATCCGGGTGAATGAAGAAGTCGAATACAAGTTCGATCAATGGAAGTTTGAAGAGCACCTTTCTTCCTCCTCCTTCAGATCCGCCTCTCCAAACGGGCGCGGGAAGACTCCATCTCCCCGAAGGGCTCGCGGGATCTCCAACTCAAAGACCCAAGATCCCGTCGCTGTTGCTACACCCGCACCAAGCAACGACCCCGTGTCGATCAGCATGGTCGGTGTTTCAACTCCAGCTCTCTTTCCCTACACAAAGGCGATGGAAGATGCAACTCCAGTTCTGTCCAAGAGGGCCCGCCACAGACGTCGTCAACACCTTGCTCGACAACTAGCCAAGACCAGGGAGTTAAAAGATGGGGTGTGCTACATGGAAGACTTGAAGTCAAGACAGCGACGAGAGCAGCAACTCTGGACAACCCACTCCTCCTCCAAAACAGAAACGAATGAAGGGGTTGGTGCCAAAAGCCCGTCCACAAGCACGTGGGCGTGGTTGCCAAAGCCAGAACCAGTGCCTCAAACACAAGAAGGTGGAGTTGCTGCCCAAATTCCTTCGAAACCAGATCCGGTGCCTTCAACAGAGCCAGGTAACAAAGGGGATCATTCAAAATCCAGCTTTCCTTTGAAGGGTCGCCTCGGTCCCTTATCAGTGAATCGAGGTAGAGTACCCATCAAGGAAAGACTGGGACCATTGAAAGGTCCCCAAGTTGCAAATCAGACTGGGGGTCGAATCAACTCCCCCAAGAAAGATGAAACCCCTATAGCCGACCGCATCGGACTGCGAGTCGAAGTAAAAGAGCCCGTTCAATTTCTATGTTCACAAAAACGTAAATTTGAACGGGCCACTTTTGAGAAGGCTAACCAAGCAACACATCCCCAAATGAAACCATACTCATCTGATGAGGGTGGTATCATACTGGGGAACATATGCCAACACTCTGTAGGTGGCTCCAATTACCAAACTAATGAGCTGTACTATAGAGCTGGGGGTATGGAAAAAACCCCGAAAAGGGTATGTGCAGAACACGAAGAAATTCAGAAGGGGATCATCCCAATACTTCAGCTCGGATCCGCCTGCCGAGGCATCCCCATACGGTTGCGAACGGCAGCCATCAGCCGGAAGGACTACCGGAGGGTGCCAAAGAAGCTTTCTCTAAAAGAAGAGGAAACGGATACTGATTCAGACTCTTGCTCGGCAGTAGCGTCTGATGACATGGGGCAACCTTATGAATCGCTCGTGATTAGGGCCAAACAGGTAAATAAGCTGCTTGAGGAGGCCCTGGCTAAGCGAAAAGAAGGTCCCAGGTTTGAAACGGAAATGGCCGTGCAACAAATGAGAGAGACGCACGACCAACAAGTCACAGCGCTAACCGTCCACCAAGGGGAACCAGTCCTCGCCACCAGAAACGGGAACGAGCACGGTCGGCTGGCTGAAGCGGGAATGATTACAACTATCCCCACGTCTATTAAGAAGACCCATCAGAAGCCCCTGCACCAAAATGTTCAAAATCAGATGCAGTCTCAAGTCAATCAGCAGATTGGAGGAGATAAGTCGGGAAATTCAGATAACTCATACCATTTCGATGTTATGACCCAGTTGGCTAACATCCCAGTGAAAGTAACTCTACAAGAGTTATCACAGCTTTCAAAAGGCACGAGAGAGACGTTCACCATCACTCCTGACCAACTCACTCAAATTGTTCAAGAAGCACTAATCAAGCAGAAAGAAGAATTTGATGCTAAGATGGAGGCAGCCATGCAACAAATAAAAGAGTTGCAGATTCAAGAACGTCAATTGGAGGCTAGTTGTTACACTATGCCAATCACGCCTATTCCAAATAGGACAAGGGGCAATGGTCCGAATCTAGATATGATCATCAAGACTGATTCGCCCCTCGGCAACACTGGGGGTGGTATGACCTCGCCCCTCGGCAA